>VZTG01006079.1:51063-90319 GCA_013397845.1 Melanocharis versteri | reverse complement strand
GGCAGCGGGAGCCGCCCGGAGAGGGCGGTCGGGGAACGCCGGGAGCGCCCCGGGGACAGCGCCCGGGCGGCGGGGACAGCGCCCTGCCCGGCCCGGGGAGCTCCGGGACACCGCCCGGGGAGCTGCGGGACGCCGCGCCGCCCTGCGAGGGTGCCGCTGCCCGCTCCCCTGCGGCGGGGTGTCGCTCACGTTGGGCTGCTAGAACTGGGCGCGCAAAATGTCCATAATAATAATACAGTATTTAATGTATAGTAATATAATAACAGCACCTTATGCGCCAGTTAAAGACGCCTTCTTTTTTTTTTTTTTCATAAGTTTAACCAGACAATATACTTGCAGCGAGTTGCTGCACGTGGTTTAAAGGGCAGCGGAGCGCAGCAGCCGCAGCGCAGCCCGTGCTGTTCGCTCCTGTGCGGCGCTTCCAAACGCGCTCCGTCCCGGCGCAGCCAAGGCCATGCACGGCGGATGCTCTTTATCGGACGCGTCTCCCTACAGGTGCCGCCACTTTGCCTCTCGGCTTCGTTTTCTGTCTGGTTACACCCAACAAATGAATCTGCCCCTCTCCTCTGAACCAAATCGCCTTAAAACGAACCCCTTGGGTAACAAAGCACATGAAAAAATAGGGGTTTTTTCCCTCCTTGCCCGGCCCGCAAATCCTCATGTGCTGCCCGTGGCACGCTCCTACGAGAGCGGCACCTAGGCCCCACAGGGATGTCAGTGTCCCGTACTCCACTTCTGCTGGCAATTCCTCAGTTTTTAACCTCTTCTCTCTGAAAATACCCATTGTTTTTAGGACAAGCAGTGACAAGCCACAGGAACACAAGTTTTGAGATTTGCATTTTGGAGAAAACTGAAAGCAAGTTTCAGAAAACTGAAAGTAGCCAACATAACCGACGAAAATGGGACAGAGATAGGGCTACATCAAGCTGAGTGTAAACATACTTGGTGTGCAATAATTTAGAATCACAATAATATCCCATTAAAAACACTCATTTTTTAAATGAGGTGTAGCGTATAGCAAGTACTAATTGAAGCATTCAAGTTTTAGAACAGATGATGTAAGAGAAAGCTATTTAAAAATATAATCTCCACCTCTTTCTCCGTTCACAGCCCACAGAGGGAGACGCAAAGCAATTCTTATAGTGACTCAAAACTTCCCAGCCACTATCTGTGGCTCACTTCAGTCATATATAAAGTTTCCGTTTCTTTGAAAAAGTTTGAAGACTGTAAGCTTTCAATAAATCTCTCCCCCTGTAATGTCAAAGCTGCAGTTGCCTTCCCAAAATCAACCTAACATAACTGATGCTTTCTGGGGTCTATAGACACAGGTATTTAGTGACAGCAAGTGGCAAGCTGAAGTTCAGAAGCCCCGTTGTAACTGAGTTTAACCAATGAATTATTAATCACTGGAACACTTTAGCAGGACAAAATCAAGTGGAACAATTCAGAGTTTGTACAGAGAAGAAAGTATTTCTGAAGAGAAGACAGGAGAGGAAGGGAAAAAAGGAATAGAGAAATGAGGAAACAACGGCAACACAATGATTTTAAAAGAAAGTTTATTTCTAATCCGAAGGCAATTAAGAAAAGGAAGTACTAAAATATGTAGAAGGCAATTAAGAAAAGGAAGTACTAATTAAATATGTAGCTAACAAAATGCACAGCTGCTCAGTAAGAGTTCACAGGCTCTACGTACGTGCTGCTCTGAACTTGCACCCGTTGTTGTTTTGCTGTAGTCTGATGGGACCATGAACAGTTGTGTTGAAGAGATGACTTTTGCCCAGACTGAGTGTGGAACTCTGCTCCCCTGTCCCCTGTGACACCTGTAATGAGCATGAGGAGTCCTAGGAGCAGCCTGGCTAAAGAGCCCCACAGAGCCTGTTCCCTCCCAGAGAGCACTCGAGCAATGGACATCACCACAGGAGGAAGAGCTGAGTGAGGAGGAGCTCTGCAGGCTTTCACTCTGCCACTCTCTCCAAGCCAAATCATCCCAAATTCTCTGAAGCTGATTAAATTGCACCTTTGAGCCGCTGCAGATGTTGCAGACTCAAGCCCTGATCCTTCAAGTAGATGTAACCGCACACAAACTGATGTCTAGGCAGTGCCTGACTGATACTCCTACAAATTTGAGTGGTTTAACGGTTTTCAGGATATATTTGCAAAATTGGCTTATTTTCCTTTCTATAATACTTGTTTTTAAGGTGCACTGAAGATTTTGCTACCAGAAATATTTATCTGGGGCAGCACAGACTCACAGGCAAACAGCTGCTTTTAACTAGGAGTTTTCAAGCTCAAGGAAACCATTGTTTCCAACTTTTGTGGGTAGCAGGGGAAGTCAAATAATGATGAATGGGGAAGAAATAGAACAATGGCCAATTTGTCTGGCTGTCAGAACTGCCAGAGTGGTCACACTGCCATCTTGTCAGGACTATTGCACTTGCAAGCTCATCTGGAATCCTCCAAAACGACTTCCATCAAATTGGAAGAGTTCTGCCAAAATCTGTCTGAAACTCATCCTACAACAGCCAGCATAATTCACCTTATTATGAGAGTTCACCTTATCATGAGAGGCGTAAATGGAGTGAAAAAGCAGAAGAGGAAGAAGGTCAAGTTGCTTTTATGAAAAACAGAAACACTACAGCCACCTGTGCCAAGGCTGTTGGGGGAGAACTGAGAGCAGAAAGAGATCTTTGCTGTTTTTCCAGCTTTTATCTTGGTTTTCAGCAGGTACCCAGGGACCAGCATGCTTATCACCAGTGCCAGCGATGGCATTCCAGTGTTCACACAAGACTTGGCATATACAGGGACAACAAGTCCCAGTGGGAGTGTTCCAACTGGGAGATGTTGTGTCTGGGCCAGTGACAGCCTAAAGGTGAGCAGTTTAAAGATTATTTTATCTGGGGTTGTGCTGCTAACAGCTGCTGTTAGCTGGCAACCTCTCTCTCTCTTCAATTACAAGGTCCAGAGTTAAATGAGTTTCCCATCAAAACGGACTTTGTATATCCAAAGAAATGCCAATAGCTGATGCTTCCAGTCCTTGTTCTCTTTTTAGTCTATAGTCTGCAGGCAGAGAGAACATTTCTCAGGGATGTATTCACTCAGGAACTCTAAATAATGACAGCAAGAGAACAAGGTAGAGAATAGAAAGGGGAATTTGACAGCATCACAGTTTCCACAAAGTAAAGAACAGCTTCTGGATCCAAAATCTAGGGATTTTAGGGAAGATCTGAAGGTACTCAGAAGCTAAAATGTACAAAGTACATTAAAAAAGCACAGGTTGTGCCAAGCAGTCCCATACAATTCAGTAATTCTCTATGACTATGAGAGCACACACTCATGACAGTTTTTAGTAACTCCCTCTTTGCTTCTAAGTCTGCCTCTTAACACTTGAAATCTGCTTAACAAGAAAATGGCAAAACAATCTGTTCCCAAGAGTTGTGTTCAGGTTAGAAATTTCCTCCAAAACATCTGAAAAGTGGAAGAGACAGAATGATTGCCATGACTGAAACAGGTACAATTAGAATGTCCCACTCCTCTGTTGAGGCCAAGTTTAAAATATCAAAATAGAAAGATTCTGGACCAGCATTAAAAACCTTAAAATGTCTAATGCAGAGAAACTAAGTAGTCACTACACTGCTAATTTACTTGTATCACTAACCTGTTTTCTTTTTCTCCTCCAGGGAACATGAAAAACCATAAAAGAGGTACTCTGCCTTTTTTCAAATCTACTGCTACTCTTTTAATAATCTCTTATATGCATCATTTAAGGTAAGACATTTTACAAACATTTTTAGGTGTGCAGATAAAAAGATTTTTTAAAAAATCTGTCTCTTACTGTCTTGAATGTATCTGTTTAAAAACAAAAAGCAGCTAATCACGTCTGTCCCACAAACCATTCTTGCACTTTCTGATTTTTCAACCTATATTCAAATCTGAATTAGCCCTACACCAGAGAAGAAAGCCCACTGGAGATGTAGCTTTGGACCATTGTTGTATCTCCAGGAGCTTTTCACATCTATGTGGGTAGTTGCTGTTATGCCAGCAGACCTGCCAGATGTTGGGAATTCAGCCTCTTTTCCTTGTCTTGCCTCGCTAAGACGCCTGTTCAGGAACCTCTCAGCAAATTCTACAGAACCGAGCAGTAACATGATGGAGAGTTTAAAGTCTCTTGAAAAATAAGTAAAAAGCAGCAGCCAATCAATCTGAAGGCTGATGATGGATTTCAACAAAAGAAAGGGTAAAAACACTGGGGGTTTTGACAACAACAAAAGATACTTTTTTGTTATAGAAAAAGTCCCACACAACTACTTGTGCCCTGAAAGTGTAAATGGTTTGTCATTCCTTTGAGAAAAATGCTGCAAATAATTAAACAGAACAATAATAACCCAAAGAAAATCTCTTATTGTTTCAGAACCTGAGATGGATTGGATTTAAGGGGGTCACATTTCCAGCAGAGATAAATACACAGATTTTGTAGGACCAAGTGCTCGCTTGTTGATATAGGCTTCTGTGTTTATTGGGATAACTGATATAAGCTTGTATGTTTATTGGGATAATTGAAGTCTGCTTTGACTATAACCCTCAGTTAAAATGTCTGTTATCACCCTGTTCCCGATAGGGTAAGGTGTCAACCACTTAGTGCTAATGGTGATGGCCTAATGAGATTGTTAGATTTTCCTTTGGCAAGTAAACTTCACCAGCAGAACGAAAAACAGGATCAAAGGAATGCCAAACTGATGGGACATTTTACAATACACAACACAACAAGGAAAAATGCTTGCTTCTGTGCCTCAGTTTGAGTGCAGTTTACTATCTCCAACAAATGAACTGAAAATGGCTCTTGGTTTTTGTTTTGTTGTCATGGGTGTCTATGCTTTAGAAGGTTTTTATCAATAGAGCACAGGATGCTTTTGAGAAAATGGTGTTCAAATATATACTTTGCAAATAAAAAAGTATGAGTACCTTACTATAAACAAGGGGCTGGAGTTTGATTTTGTGCACCTGCAAAGACAAAGCAATTTCCGTTTTTTTCAAGACAAAAATGATGCATGCTGAATAAATAAATTTTTTAAAGTTTCGAACAACTGTAAATTAATAGCTGAACAGGACACAAGTTACCTGTCATTTTCAGTCTCTCAAAATCTTACTGCTTAAGACAATCAGTTTGCATTCCACCCAAGTATTAGTGCAATTCCACCTGGGCTGTTTGAAAATTACACAGAAAATTTGGTTTCATTCACTGACAACCTAAGAGTGACCGGAATAGGTTTGTTATAGGGCACTTCTGCTTCTTGGTAAGTAGAAGCTATGGTCAGCTTCAGGTGTAGCACCTGACAAATCTCAGCAGCTGTAGAGCTGGAGTTGGCAGATTCAGAAACACTTTCGATCAGATCCTTACTCCACACCATCTTTCCTTGGTGGCTAAATACCGATTAAACGGCCTCCTGCCCCTGGGGAAAGGTCCCTGAGCGCACTGGGAAGAGCACAGCAAGGCAGAGGGATTTCTCTGCTACAGCGCGATCCTGCAGAAACCAGAGCAGCCAGTCCGACAAATCCCGGCAGTATTTGAGGGGTGAGGAGGGTCAGGAGCTAGAGCAGAGTTTAGGAGGAACGGCCTTCTCAGCTCAGCAGTGTTGATCCGGTCCGAGAGCCCCGTCCTTCCCCTGTGTGCTGAGCAGACACCACGTGCCTGTCTCACACCCAGGATCTGCGGTATCGGTCAGCTGAGCTGGGGTTAATCACACCAGCAGGGATGAGGGCTGTTTACAGCAGGATTTACTCTTACGAAAACCATCAGCCCTTTAGGGTAAAAGCCGTCCTGTTGTTATGCTGAGCGTGTCTGGCACAATAGGTCATCAGCCTGAAAATAATCACCTCTTTTACTATCAGGAGAACCACTACACTACAGTAAAGCAAAGCCCACCATACGGAGAAACTGGAGAACTACTTAAAAGGGAAAAGTCGACTGCGAGGTCTGGAGACACTTTGGGCTTATTCCTTTATGGGGAGAATAGGCCTGGAACTGAAATAAGAGAAAAATTGTGACTGGGAATGCGGGAGTCAGTCTGTAAGAGGCAGTGATAGACTGAGCTGATTTACTTGATAGGGCTCATCTTTTACAAGTTGCTTCTTTCTAGTGTGCCAAAGCATTCCCTTTGAGACAATTTTCAAGAGGGATAGAATCTGTGGGTTATAGAGATTTCTACAGCCAAACACACACTCCTGTCATATTCTTTGCTTCCTCCTCCTGAAATCCTTTTTGCCAGTTTTCCTATCTATCTAACCCGATCTTGTCCTGTCTAAACTCCCACTACAGGACCTTCCAATGCCAGCGTGCAGCATCAGTTTACCAAGACAGCTTCTTCCACTCCTGGCTGAATGGAAGCAGGAGGGAAAAATCGCCAAGGTCTCTCCACACCAAAGATGAGTCTGTTATTAAGGCAGACCTTGCAGCTAAGACACACATAATCACCTCAGCTTCTCTTTAAACACTGAGCCGTCTAAGTCACTCTACCTTATTTATTCAGTAAGTTTTCCTTTGTAGAGGTAGCTAGCAAAACATGGAAGCGCCACCTTTGACTTGGGAGTTTTGCAAGAGTAACCGGTAAGGTAACAGTCACAGAAATAATTTTAAAAATACTACAGCTTTCCTGACTGAGCTGGTTGTGAATGAACACCTTGCAGCAAACCAACTTGTATGAAAGAGAAAGAATACTCACATTTGTACAGTGGTCAGAAAGTGTCCTGGGAAATGAGAAGAAGTAAGAACTGAAGTTATTTCTTTGCTAAGTCTAAGCCACCATTCCAGCCACCGTTTCAAGAAACTATTAGCAGTGAATTTAAGAAAAAAAAAAAAACCTTGAACATTCACATCAAATGATACAACTTTAATTTCTAAAAGGTGATAAGTACTAAGAAACTGATCTAGCTGACAGGCAATTAATCCTCCTTGCATAGTACATTTATCTCCATGGGATATCAAGATTTACAACATTTCAGGAAAACTGGCACCTAAGTGAGCAAGCAACCTCAATCCTATACAAAAGTTACAGACAACCTAAATGTTTCCAAGTTTTACTTTGTAATTTATGCAGAGAATAGACTTTGCTTTGTCCCCGTTTATCCCACAGTACTGTATTCTCTCACTGCACTTTACAGCTGGCTTCTGTGTAGAAAACATAAAAGGCTGCAACCCACACTGATATAGTAATTCACAATAAATCGGCTCATTCTATTCAAACTTGGCCTTTCTGAGGTCAAATACCTCAAGGAACTTAGTTATGGACTTTATTTTTTCACATAGGATGTTCACCTCACAATACTTGAGATTCCTTAATAAAGATTTCGTCCAGAGGATGTTCAATCCTTCCCTTGAGAAGGCAAAAGGTGAGGCTTCAGTTTCAGAAGTGCTCTTGACACCAATCTAAAATAAGCACTGAATCTTACAGGAAGCCTAAAAATTTAACTTGCTTAACCAGTTTGCTAACAAGACAAGAGTAAAAACACTTCTTCATATAAAAAAATTGAAAGATACATTTTGCTGTATGTGTTAGACATATCTACAATGGATTCTTTTTTGCCTTTACAGAATGATAGTTGGAGAGGAACATTGTACTTACATCATCATTAATCCCTTTTTTCTAGTAACTTGTGTCCTGATTTTCAAAAGCACTGATTATCAGCACATCCTAGGTATTGAATGGTAGCAGCAGGCACTCAGAACTGTTGAAAATAGATTATTAGTACTTGTACTTTTGCTGCAAATACACCATTTGAAAATAGTTCTCTTGAAAATGGGTAACTTCACCTTTTAGTGAAAATCGCTCTTGTAGTGTTTTAGAATGTCTGAAATAACTATTACCAGTATTTGCTTAATACACTATATAGTGGATTACGATCAAAATTAATGTCAAAAATTAAGTTTATGATAAATAAACTTTGGAAAAATTTATACAAGGCCGTAAATAAATAATTTGAACTTCAGTCTCAGTAAGAAGTAAAACAATACGTCACACGACAATATCATCCTATCTAAACAATACAATCTTGCTATATTTTATTGCATAATAATTTGAGAGTAACAGCTTAAGTAAAATATGTAAAGAAACAAAATCATTAGATTTACTTTCTTTAATATTGAACAACCAGTTCTTTGTACATAATCCAATTTAAAGATAATATAATTAGCACTTCCAGCTTTAACAGTCTGTATTTACAATGAATGAGATGGGGTAGATAATCTAAAGAGTATTCAAATCCGTATGAAACAAATCAAAATACGAAGATTTACAGTAGTAGGCTCAAAATCCAAGACTTTTCCATTAACGGAATGCAATTTAAAAAGGCTTTGTTGCCTTTATTACTTGTCAGGGTTCCTGAAATGGTTATTTAAACAGCTGAAATCTTCAGTAATGCCTTCATTATTTGTACATGACATTAAAAATTAATTCCAATACTTCTATTTTTTACTTGCTTGTAGACCAGTCTGAAATCTGATGAAAGGATAACAAGGAAGTTTACTATATAATCCTAATTCCATATTCCTGAATGCAGCGGTTGGAAGTAGATGATGTCAGTCCATTCCAAGGGTTATGTACACAAAACTTAGAAAATGTTCTTCACTCTTGCATAAAATGTGTACATAGTATCAGTGAGTGGGGGACTTCAAAGTTTTTATGGGCTGTTGTTGGCATGGACCTTTGTTGGCTGAAAATAAAATACCTTTCACTCTATTGTTCTGGTAGCAGTTTTAGAAGTTAATCATCAATCCCTGGTGTTTCCCCCTGTTGTATTCTGGAGGCTATTCTAATGGCTTCTTCCAGAGACTGTTGTTCTCCAAGCTGAAACAAACACATTTAAACAGAAATGAATCCAAAATGTTATACTTGGATAATAAATGCATCAAAAAAAGATCTGAAAGCAAAGATCTAGATATCAAACAATACTTCAGCCCAAGTAAGTGTGATCAGTATTGTCACACCTCTCCTGGGTAATATATACCAGCAGCTATCTAATCAGCAGGACAATTAAGATAGCTGCTGATAGGAGATTACACTGAGTTTCTATATAACTACCAAATACATGTGCTTCAAAGAACTGCTGCATGATAAACACACTTCATGACCCACAAAGTAGATGATATTTTACTTGGCAGATATTACAAAGCTCAGAGAAGGCTCGCAGAAGTCACAGTGGCTGTTGCATTACATTATATCACTTGTAAAGCAAACAAACATCTTCATTTTTCTTAACTCTCTAACAGAAAGTCAGCTCTTGGGAACACCATATAACATTAATTTATAGAAAAAGTGTACAATTATTGCAGAATCCCAACTGTATAAAAAAACTGTTGTGATGACACTGTTTGATTCTACAGTTAGTTAAGAGAGGAAATTATCTGGTACTACCAGAAGCAATATAACCAACCCTGGATAAAGACAACTTGACACAATTTTGGGAAGGAATCCATGGAGTTTTATAATATGTTCATGAGAACACTGAATACAACCTCAACCTCACAAAGAAATGTAAAGCTAGCCATTACTTATTAGCTCAGGAGAAACACGTATGAGAGTGTGAAAGGTAAAACCAAATTGTTGGACCTAATGGGACAATTCTAAGTATCACTTGTTATTTTTATAGTCACTGCATGTCACATTCTGGAGCCACTCAAATCAAGACCTCTGTTTTCACTTCGTTAGGGCTTCAATAGAACTATCAGGCTACTGCCTTTACCAGTATTTAGAAACCAAATGGATTAATTTATTAGTATCAAAGTACAAAAGAAAAGCCAATCAAACCCTCAGGAATAATCAATAGTACTTTAATCTTGAATTATCTCTCTTCTGTTTGTGTATTTTAAGTTTAATTAATGTAAAGAGACTTAAGCAAATGCTCCACTGCTAGAAACAGAAGAGGGCTTGTGCAGAGAGTGCCTGTTTTCCTTTCACTCAAAGGACCCACTGCTGAGGGTGCAAGTTACTTTTTTCTTGCTCTCATGCAAACAATTGCCTTCTGACATGGTTTCTCTTACAGGCAGTTTTGATTACTGCCAACTTAGCTCAAAAGAGAGGACTTCGGAATTCAGAGCTTCTCGACTTTCACTGCTCTTTCAAGCAGCATCTGACTTGCTACTTTCCATTTAACAAAGGGTAAAATAACAATCTCTTGTTTCTGCTTGAGGATATTAATACTATTCCTTTCAATCTGAGCTCTTAAGAGCTCTTTCATACCTAGAAATTACCTTTTCCTGACAGTGTTTGAACAATGTGAGCAACTATTTACAGACTGCTTGTACTGTGCTGGTTTGGCACATAACAGAAGGTCACTATTTCCAGAGATTTCTGATTTATATAACTTTGTATTATTTTGCTATTAGCATTTCAAGGTTCAAATAACAAATTTGCTAATTTTATAAGTTCATAGCAATTTTCCCTTGAGAGTTTGGCTTTATATGTGTCAACTCTATACGTAAAGCTGAAGGATGAACAAAAGGACTTTTTCACTGAAAACCTGTGACTCCGTGAATGACTCAGTTGACCCTCAGTTTGGCCCTCCCCCAGCCTTCCACTTTTTTTTGAATTCTACAGGTAGATTTGGAAAATTAGATGCTGCTTATTCCTCTTCCTAACCCTATATATTATTTTAAATATGAGATCATATGGTTGTGGGCTATTTTTTTTCAGGGAAACGAAGCTTATTCGAATCATTTTGTTACCAGGCTAGGAGCTTCTAACTCTAGAAGTAAAAAACACTCCAAAAAACCCTTCATCCCCATGTTACCTGTACTGCAATTTGTGTTCCATTGGATGTAGCCAGCAATGTAACAGGTCTGGTTTCTGTAGTCACTAGATGGTGTCCGTGCTGCTGGTGTCCCATTTCTGAGGAGGCACTGTGAAACGCTGCTAAGTCTTGGGCCACGATTGCAACCTTCAGGACAAAGGGACAGAATCACCTGCGTGGCAGATCTGTTCCTGCTCTTCACCTCGTACCACCACTGCCTTCACAGTTACATTCAAAGCTGGGATCACTTATGAGCATAATTGTGTTGTGCAAAAGAAAAGTTGCCATAATTGTGTTCTCTAAGTTATCTACTAGCTCTTAAAATATAAATATCCTCAGAATTGCAGCAATTCAATAAATGCACCTACTGACCTGTGATTATCTACACATGGATTAGTAAGTATCTTCATTTTCATATGGTGCAATTTTAGAACAGTAGAATGCATTTTAACTTAGAGATAACATCATGTTTGTACTAAAAAGTTAGCTGTTTTATCTGTATATTAAAAACCAACCCACAGATATATACTTACACATATGTTTCCCATCTGCCAAATAAATTACAGTCCCATAATATTAACCAATGAAATTACAGTTCATACTGGATTCTATTCTTAGTTCTGCCACTCATTTACTATGTGACTTTGGGGAAAATGCTTGGCATTTCTAGGTCTTATTTTACAGACACCTAAATGAATCATTGGACTGGTATCTCAAATTTTTGTGGTGCCCACTTGTTCTTAAAACATTCCACCATCTGCTGATGTACAGCACTGGAGCAGAACACATCAGGCACTTATGAGGGGAATGTGTTGGCCAGGTGCTGGGAACTGCTTTGCTGAGATAAATCCACATGAATGGCGCAAGTGTGATGGCTCAGGGGCCCATTTGGTACCAGCTCCTAAGGGGACATGACGCAGGTGTGCAGGACAGTGTCTCACCTGCTGTCCCTCGGTGCCCTCTGCAGTGACCATGGCCACGGAGTGCGTTCCTGCGGAGGAGATGACGGCGTCGTGGGCAGGGACTGTGATGGTGGTGCCATCTTGTGTCACCATGGTGATGGTATTGCCGATGGCCTGCATGTCCGCCTGTGATATGTTCACCTGCAACACACAGGAGCTCCTGAGGCAAAGAACAGTTTGGCTGCTGCTCTGCTCAGAGCCCTCATTCCATTTGCCTCCCTGGCTGGGATCTAACAGTTCATGACCTTTCAGCTACACTTATCTGTTTACAGAAAAGAATATGGCTCCCAGCAGTAAGAAAGAGGCTGCATACTTAATCCCAGAGCCTACAACTCCATGTTAATCAGAGAGTATCCCAAATAACAGCATAATAGATTATCTATGCTTGTGTCTTACACAGAGGTCAATGGGATTCAAGGCTCTACCACCTGACATACTTGGACCTTGATGGAAATACTAAAGAGGCCTATGAGGGCTTAGAATTTAAACGACAAATAAACAATCAGTAACAAATTAATGATATAAATTACTGATGTCTCCAGTATAAATGCATTAGGGCATCATATACATAATTTGATGTCTGATTTACAAGGTAATAAATCCCAAAATGAATTCAAGCTGAAGGATACTTCAAATAATAGCAAGAACTCTATGCCAAGGCTTCTGCAGACCTTCATTTTAGAGAGTAAAAATGCCAGTTACTTAGAATTGCTGCAATGTCCAGAGCTGGCAATATAACAGCCCCCTTGAATATGTCATTTCAGCCTGAATTCAGAATATATCTTTCATATGTTACTGGTATTTCAGCTGCACTGCCAGTTGAGATAGAAACTTTTTCCCATAAGCGTTCAATATAGTGCCATAGTGAATCAAGACAGTTGTGCTAAAATCCCCTTCCAAAGAAATTTCATAGGAAATCCTTAAAAATATGTATCCATGGAAAACATTTTTTAAAAGACAGCAATAGGAATGCTCAAGTGGAAAATAGTATCAAAGCATTCTTTATCTTTTAGTTTATGTTAGAAATGGTAAGAACTACACACTACCAACTGAACTGCTTGTAAAGGAAGCACCTGGACTGAAAAGACTTCCCACGCCTCAACCCCCCAAAGTGTGTGCAGACAAGACAGTGAAGATGCCCATCAGATATTAACAGCATAATCTGGGAATTGTGAGAAACCTCAGAAACAGGCTGTGTATATAACAATTGTTAAAACAGCCCTTTTCAGAGTGACAAAGGTAACAAGGAGGGACCATTCCCCTAACTTGGTATTAATACAGTTTCATGTGTCAGAATATGTGGTTTCACTTAGATATTCCACAGGAGGCACAACCCTAAATATATCCTGGCACAGCTCCAAAGAAGCTTCTTTCCTTAAGAAACCCACAAGCATTTATCCAGACTCCCAACTCATTTCAGAGAGCCCATGGAGAAGCTGCAAACCTGTGCCTCAATTCTCAGTGTGGTTTTGTCAGCACTTAAACACCAGTTACTTACATGTTGGGTTCCATCCTGGGATATTAATGCTACTTGTTGGCCTAATCCTGACTGAGTAACTGTAGCAAGCTGTGCAGAAATGACATCGTCTCCATCTACACCTGTCACGTAGGTGATCTGGGAGCCTTTGAGCACATCTTCACCTTGACCTATTGGATACAAAGAAGGCAAGAGGATACTTTACATACTCGAAATGCTCCCAGGAGAGCAAATGACAACGATTAAATCCCAGTCTTGTCTGAAGGTTTTAAACATTCCAACAGAAAAATTTAGTGGAAAGATGAGAAAAATAAAAGAAGGAAAGATACCAGAAGCAAGTCAGAAAGTCTTATTTTGGGAACATGGGGTATGATCTTCTAACAATGAGTTTAAAGACACATAAATACTACATATAAAGAAACTACACATTTAGTTTGTAAGCAAATATTAAAATGTGATAAACATTTCTGATTTATTCATTAAATATTAACCTCTCCATGCAAGAGACTCCATACAAACACAACTGGAAATTTTTTTAAAAGTTACTAATTAACAAACATACAGAAAAACACAGCAATGCCTTTGTGTGAAGATTTAAGTAAGTTCATTATCTTGATAAATGTTTAACCTCAGCAAATGAATCTTATCATTCCTTTAAAAGAAGGAATTAGGCCATAGTAAGTCTGCTTGAGGTATTTGGTGCAGTCTCCCATGAACATGTAGCAAAACAACTTTTCTAACCAAAACAGTTTGTGTGGATATTACCAATCTTCAGGCACATCTAAAAATCACAATTTGACAAGTGGTGTTTGTCCTATGACAGCATTTCCTTCAGTCTGATCCTCCATATTCATAGGATTCAATACCCATGATACCATGAGCAGCATACTCTGAGGAGTACTGCAGCACAGCAGCTCCTTTTCACCTCTGCCTCTAGGACAGTTTACAGAAACTGCTCTAGACCACAGCAAAACCAGCCCGTATCGCCGTGCTGCAAAACCAGATTTTTTTTCTCAAGGCAGAGCCTTTACTCCCACACAAAAGATTGTCACCAGCCATGGTGTTATATATATACTGTTCAAAAAATCCCTAACAAAAGTCCAGTAAGTTGTAATCAGCTTAGAGTCTCTCTGGTCCCTTCTCCACATTCATGTTTTTAGCAGGTTTGCTGAGACTGCAAATCAAATTTCTCTCTTAACCCCACGACTGCTATAAATGAGTTTATTATCTGGCCAATTACCTTGCAATTTCTGTTTACAAGTTGCCTACC
Organism: Melanocharis versteri; assembly: GCA_013397845.1. NCBI lineage: Eukaryota > Metazoa > Chordata > Aves > Passeriformes > Melanocharitidae > Melanocharis > Melanocharis versteri. The sequence goes on along the minus strand of VZTG01006079.1, from coordinate 75,831 downwards.
ACCCTAGAAAGTCTTACAGAGAAATTAAGATATCTTTATTAAGTACTTTAGCCTTTTATCTACGCTTTAATTTCCTTGGCTATCAAAATCCCCCAGCAAAATACCATCCAGCCCTTTTTTTTTTTTTTTTTTTACAACTAGAGATTCAAAGGCTGCAATTCTAACCTGGAGGTGGCTCAAAGAAAGCCTCTTGTTCTTCCTCAATGGGCTCTGTGTCGTTGTGCGCTGTCCGCTTGTGCATAGCAAGGGTAGAGATCTGCTTGTAGGTCTTCCCGCAGTGATTGCAGTTATATGGTTTGGAATGAGTATGTACAACATGATGTTTGTATAAACTGGAATACTCTGTGAAACGTTTGTCACAGCCAGGAACTGTACAGACATAGGGCTTCTCCCCTGCACGGGAAAGCAAAAGGGATAAAGAGAACTTTATTCAGGATGCACAGGAAAAATTGCCTGCAAATGGCAAACCTTCACTACCAACCATACTTTAATTTTAAAGGCAACAGAGAAGCTCAGCCTCACAAAGTTTATCAATGCAACCTCCTATAGTCTTTTTTTAAGAATTATTGCCAGTACAAGTTAGGCCTGTTTTTCTCCCTATCATTCCATCTAAAATATCCTTCTGATAAAGATGGAATAATACAGGCTGAAAGCTGCAATTTCAGTTTGTACTGAGAATTTTTTTCTTTTATTACTGGAAGCCCCATAGTTTTCCTCCATGAACGGATATGTTGATTGACTAGTATCACTTTTGAGTCTTTAAAGCTCTGAGGAAATCCATAGGAAGCACGCGTATAAACAATTATGGTTTCATATAGAAACACCTTTCATTTAAAAATCAATGAAACAAGTGTCCAAATTATATTGTAAACTAAAAATATAAACTGAGATACAAAACGTCCCTCGATGAAGCTTGTCTGTGTTTCTATAAAATATATAACGCTACCAAGCTGATATGGCTATCACTGGCTTTTACGTTTTAGAAACTTCAAATTTGTGCTTATTATTTCTGCTCACTAAGCCTGAAAATCAAGTTGGATAAGTGTTTTCACATCCAGTCTATAAAAAAGGAAGTTTTGACCACAGTTCCAGCAGCAAGGAAAATACAGCTGAGATGAAAGGGTGACTCATAACAGTGAGCCAAAGTTAAGCTCAGACTTGTCCTTTACTGGTATTTATTTAAGAGACAGCTTACAAGGGACACAAGCCCCAGAATCATATTAAGCATTCAGCCCAATGTCCAGTTTAAAAAACTTCATATCCAACCCAAAATTATTCAGCCTTGACAGCAAGGTGGGAAATCTAACTGCTTAAGTGTCCTCAGCCGACGGGAGAGGAGGCCCAAACAGAAGCACCCAGCCAAGTCATATAAACATGACTATACCCAATTGCAACACACCAAAACACTGTTCACAAGGAGAATGACACAGCCTCTCCCAAGCAGACAATAAATCGCTCATGTACCTGTGTGTATTCTCACATGATTCTTATAATTAGTTGCACTGGCAAAAGCTCTCCCACATCCTGGCTCTGTACAGTAGTAAGGCCTTTCGCCTGTATGTGTCCTGATGTGAACCTTTCTAATATTAGATGTTGTGAATGACCTGCCACATCCTTCAAAGGGACACTTAAAGGGCCTTTCACCTGAAAAAAAAAGACAAGAAAAAGTACACACGCTAAAGTTACAAGAGAATGAAAATCCTAAGTTACATTTAAACTTGAATGTAGGAACCTAAAGCTACCTAATTCTATCTTTGAGATCCTCAGTCAGAAATACCATGAACTTGCCACTGTGGAGTGCTCTAAGTTTAGCCAAAATCAGCAAAATTCAAGAAAATCATACAGTCTGTAAGCTGAACTGTGAAGCATTTAGATTAGTAGTTTAAAATGTATAGAGCAGACTCAGTTGCTTTGATTAGCTTCCACACTGCCCATAATCTAACAATTATTTAACAACCTCCCCAACTGATACATATATTATCCAAATCAAGTGTATCATACCACTGACATTTGACAACTATTCATTTTTAAAATGAAAAAAATACCTTCATGATTTGACATATAACCAGGATAAACATGGATTAGTAAAACTTGTTATAGGAAGCACTCAACCTTAAAAAAGAACAAACTTTCTAAAGAGAAGCAGCCATGAAAGTCAAGTTTCAAACCCCCAAATGAAAGCAAATCACAAATACAGGTTCTTTTAGAGTAAGTCTCTTTGTGTATTATAAGTTTAAGCACAATAACTTACATCACTGCACCAAACCATTTCACTGTGAATAGCAGACAAAGCCAACCAATAATACTCCAATAACCCTGACCCTTTCCGATTTATCAAAGCACATGGAGAAGGAAAGCAAAGGGGGTTAAATTTGGAAAAGTTCGACCCACTGACAGGCTGTCCTGGTGTAATTTCCCACTTCTAGAGCCAAGTACATTCCATGCATTGTGCTGCTTACCAAAGAGCAGAATCTGAGAGCAAGCGAGAGCAGAACACATACAGATACAACAACAGGTACTTAAAAATAAAAGAACAAGTCCTGATAGACAGTAATACCATGAAACTCCAAAGCAGTTCGCTCCTTGGCAGAGGAAACTACTATTCACTCCTTCGGGCAGCTGTTTTGGGAAGGTTTTCCAGCTTCCTGCCAAGGCAGTGTGTATTCCCTGTAAACGCCTCAGTGTTGTGTTACCATGGCTCCCCTAATCCTTGCTTCAGCCAGGACCCAAACACGTCTGAAAGCAGCAGGGCTGCAGAGCCAACCCCACCCAGTAACAGACCCTGCACCAGGAACCAAAACAAATCGCTCTTCAACAATGCCCGCAGGAATGTCACCCGACCGGTCCCTGAAAGGGGCCTTTTCAAATTCCAATGGACTTCCTAGCAAAGCGACCGGTTTCCAGGTGACAGAGAATTCCAGCTCTAGAAATGCAAAGCCTTGAAGCTCTGCCCAACGGCGGCACGAGGTGCCCTCCACTGCAGCTTTTCTGACCCCAGGATTGTGTCTGGGGAAGTCATGGAGAAACTCGTGGCAAGCATTTGATGCACTAAAAGTGAGATTTGACTCTACTCCAAGAGGGGGAAAAGTCACTTTTGGTTGAAACAGGCAGAAAATTAAGAAAGAGCTGACGCTGATGTACCGGCTAAAGGAAGGGAAAGCTTTCTGAGCCATGGGAGAGAGTGGGAGAGCCCAGACCTGCCTCCAGCGGGTGCACAAGGCATCAGCGCACACTGCTCCGTCCACCTGCACAAAGCACTTGCTGCAATTTACTTCTCATTCTTCAGCTTCCTGAAAACACTCATAAATCGAAAACAAGACATCTCTGGCCCCTGGACTGCTGGGAGATTATGATTCTATTACTAATATTGTTCAGGTGGGTAGGTTACATAGGGCTGGCTCAAGTCTTTTGTCTCAGCTGCTAATCAGAGATTAAATTACCAGATTAAACTACCAGAGATTGAATTTCACCTCCTGTGGCCATAACGAAGGAAAGAAAACAGTCCACAGCTAATGAAGTTGTCCATGCTACAGAAACCTTTCAGTTCACAGTCTGTACTTGCTGCAGTGCATATCAACAGTTCTCTTCTAGAGCTGAGATGACACATATTCGTCCTGATGTTTAAAAATCAAGATAGCACTAATCCCAACAGATTCTCTTGGAGTATGGTAGTCCAAAAAAGCAGAAATATCTTAATGTAATCCTGAGTTTTTACAATTTTTATTGCCTGTATTTACATACCACCTCCCCATAATATTATTTTTAATTTGAAAAAAATCCAACCCCCTATCTCTTATTTTTTCTTCTCGACTCACTAAGATTCAGATAGTTCAGTGGAAAAACTTAGTCTTCTGGCAGAGACATAAATATATTTAATGGAATAGGTTAACAAGTGATAGATTGTTCTTCCTACATTTAAGAGCTGTTTTTCTTTTTTGTTTTTTGAAGATCACAGGCACAAAGGAGACCTTGTGTAAACTTGTTTACATATGTGTGCACCCACAGAGTTCTGCAAAGTGTAGTGTGTGCTGTCTAGAATTTGTGGTTTGGCTTTTATTTTAATGTTTTTAGACAAAATATAAGATTTTATTTTTTGAACCTTTGCAAGTTTTAGTAACAGCTGGTTTCCTATAATATTTTTGTTTTTCTGCTGGAAGAAGAAATGGGAAATGAGGATAACAAGCTCAGAATATCAATCTTCATGAAGCCAGCATGCGAGTTATATTAAAGCACCAAAACTGAGGAACACTGATGCCATTTCTAAAAGGCAAGACAGATTATTGAGGAAAAGTTCCTGGTTCTGTTACAGCTGCAGATGAAACTGTAAAGGCAAGGAGTGACTCAGTGACAATGTAAGTGAAGCACTGCTAAAAGTTAGTACATTTGCAATAGCAGTGTGAATGCTTTAGCACTTTTTCCAAGAAAAGCATGCTAGATTTGCAGTAAATGCTTACCATGCTGAAATGCTGCTGAGCTCACTGGGCTTCAGAAAGAGAATATACACAGGCTGATTTTGTCAGTATAAAGTCACAGAACGAGGAAAGAGAAAAAACTAAAAATCCACCGAGGTGAATTAACAAAAAAGTACTGTGTGCTGATAGTACCTGTGTGGGTCCGAATGTGCTTCTGCAGGTCTCCGGAAGTCTTGAAGGACTTGGTGCAGTTCTCTTCTGTGCACCGATACGGCTTCTCACCAGTGTGTGTTCGCACGTGACTTTTTAACCCGTACCCTGGGATCAGAAAGGGCGTTATCACGCCATAAGCACAAAATTAGGACACTCATAAACCATCACCAGCAAAAGCTGTGCTTGCCACTCCAGTCAGGAATGGTGATGAGCAAAACTTGCTCTTTCATTCTTCACAAGCTCTTCATTCTACCCTAAAGAGCAGCAGAACTCTGGATAACAGTTTAGAAATTCTTTCATTCTTTATTTTTGAAGAAAATACACTTCCATAATGCTTCTCCTTCCCTTCAGAAGGATAAACAGCAATTATTGTAATGTGGACAAATATTTATTCTGCCTTCTGAGGAAGCCATGTGTATTCCATCTAGTTTCTACCTCTTCCCACTACTGTCATCAAAATGACATTTAATTATTTGCTCATAGGAAAAGCAATGCCACTAATGAAGTCCGCAGTAAAATCACATATATAGGTGCTAACCAAGAGCAGTCATAGACACTCATTCTCTTTAAGATTACTTCTAGGAACTCATCATCATCAAAAACTCTACCAGTCTGAAGTGAACTTTGCATCAGGCCCTCCATAAATTATTTTGCAATGAGCGTTTAACCAAGATTTTCCTTTCAATACTTCCCTGAATTTCACTTGTACCCACAAGTGATGTGTTGTAATGATGGACACGGCCCGGGGAGGAAGGAGAGAACCAAACTCAGGAGTGACTAGATAGAAATGCCTTTATTTATTTATATACAGAAGAGTTTTATACTCTAAATTATAGAAAAGCCATTGGATTTTAGCTGACCACCCACCAGGGCTATTGGCTAGATCTTAAAAACACACATTTCCTAAACAGACCTTCGGTCCGACAATAACAAAGTCTAAAAACATCTCACAGGTGCAAGATAGACAAATTATTTACAAAAGCCCGCTAGCTGTTTTGCAGCTAGTTCTGTGAGAAAGTGAGAATGCTCACGGACACAGGCAGATACTGAAAAATCTCTCTGCCACCAAGCTTTCAGTGTCCACAGTGATGTATACATTTCTACAAAATAAAGTCTGCGAGAAAATGGCATCTGCTTTAATTTCAGGGTGTTCTCCCCAAAACAACTGAAATTCCTATTCTTGATGCTTTTAAAAGCATGAAGCATGTGAACCAAGTTGAGCATTAATTCACTTTTACATCTAAAATAAACCCAATTTCATGATCCAACCCAGAAGAGTTCTTAACATTTAAACCAAAGAGTATTCAGTACTTAAAGTGAACTTTTTCTAAGGCAAAGATTGTTGAACTACAATGGTACAATGGCTCTCACCAAAAATACAGTATTTATAAACAAACAGCTGTTTAAAGCCATACATCAGTCTGTTGCAAAGGAAGAGAATATTTCATTACATAGTTTTGAAATCCCTTTACAAACATTATGCAGTTAAACCTAGGTGCAGCCGTTTAAAAGTGTGGTTGTTTCCCTTTCGACTTTTTGCATCAGTATTTATTTTGCTCGTTTATATTCAAAGCAATTGTATTAAATGTATTAGATCAGATGAAATTATTTTAAAAACACCTTATTTAAAAAAATAGAGCCTAACTTTTCTAAGCATTATACTAATTTACATTCAAAGTAAAAGAATAAAATTTGAAACAAGTTTTGCTCTTCCACATTCTTCCATGTTTCATTCCTCATAACTGCATTTTACACAAATTCAATCTCAGGGAGAGCATAATTTATGAGTAATCTGTACAAACGGAGAGTTCACTTCATGACAGATGTCACTCTGATACAATAAAGAACACTTAAACCAGCATCTTCTATCAAAGTTCCTTTCAAATTTAGACCAGAAGATCAGGAATCTGCCTCTAGCCAACAGGTTCAGCTTTCTATTATGACCTCATTGAACTTCTGCTATTAGTTTAATGGTAAGAAAGGCCTATTTTTTAATATTTAGTTTGACTGTAGATGACAGGTGAAGAGTAAGGTAAGTGTTAAGTGCTTCACCTCATTCTCCCTTTAGCAAGTAAGAGTTAGATCCTCTGTCCTTTCTATATGCTACACTAGCTAAAAAGATTACTTTTTCCCCCCAATTTCCCCAACCTACTTAGCAGTTAAAAAAGACAACTCTGAAAACTTACTTTATTCACAGACAAACACTAACAAGCAGGAGGAGCTACTGTGCAAAAGATTACCTGTTGCAAAGGCTTTGCCACATCCAGGATGTTCACACTGGTATGGTCTGTCTCCTGTGTGAGACCTTTCATGCACCTGTTGACATCCAATACAGTGACTTAATGAAATGTTGTATCTGGTTACTTCAGCACAGAAACAGTTCACTCTCAAAGTCAACATATTTTATTTATCATACTAAGATTCACATTCAAGTGTCTGTTTATATCAGTGATGAAAAAACAATGAAATATGGTAACAATGTTTTCCTTAAAACTAAAGATGTCTCTTTCCAAGGTCTAAGCTGATCCCACCAGTCAGTTTGGCACAAAACACTTCTGTAAATATTTGCAGAGTTGCCATCATGCACTACATTAAAGACAGTAGGCAAACGCCTCAGAGCCCACTCTCTCTGATTTTTGACTCCGCTGAATGCTTCCAATGATGCTCCTATAGTGCATGAAACCTCTACAGCAAGGACATCATTTTAGCAAGTGACTCATAAAGCCAACTACTCACTGACTCCTGTATTTAGTCAGAGACAAAGCAGCACTATGAGGAGGTTACCTCATCAGCAAGGGATTGTCCCAGCCTCAGCTGAAATGTGAGCAGCCCTACATAAGTTACCATTTCAGCAATTCCTTTAATTAATTTAAAAAAAGGAAGAGAATTGTGAAGTTGCCATCTGTGAATAAAAGATGTTCCAGTTTTTTACTTTGAATATCAGTTTTGAAGAGTCTCACTTTGTACTATGATGGTGAAACATTTCACAAATTGGAATTTTTGCATGATCATGCATACATGTAAAGTTGGTAACGTGAATGCTGGAGTTCAGAATTTCTGTGACACTGCAGGTGGAAACAAGCTCAGCATGCTGGCAGTATAGCAGCTGAACATGATCCCACACCTGCATCTATCCAGAACAGTAAGCAAACTCAGCTGAGCACCACCCATTACTGTAAAATCAATCCAACAAATATTTGACAAACAGCCCCATTGCAACTGGCTCGCTCTCAATTTCTATTACTTTTAACCACATAACCTTTCAAAAAACCCCCGTATCTACAAAGCAGCAATGCATATTTTACATCTCATCACCTTAAGATGGTGAGCTGTTGTGTACAGTTTTCCACAGCCATCATAATCACAGCGAAAGGCTTTCTCTCCAGTCTGTTGAGATTTTGCAGTCACTCTTGTTCCATGTCCTTGCAAGACAATCTTAAGTGAAAGAGAAAAAAAATTTTTAAAAACCCCAACCAAACCACACAGTAAAAAAACCCAAACAACCAAAATGGATCACAGAAGTTACATACTTTATTTTGCTATCAAGGCAGAGCTAATTCTGACAGGTTTCTTTTGTTTCTCTTTGCTATGCCATGTGTTTCCGAGTCCTCAAAAATAAACTAAAAATAAATAACTGAAAATCAAATTCTCATGATGGAAACTGTAAAACATATTTACCTGTACCTAGCAAATCTAACTTGCATTAATTAGTCAAATAACAAAGACAAATAATTTAAAATATAAGCACAGGGGTAAAATTACCAAATTAGTAGAGAGACAAGTCTTAGATTATATCTGAGGTGCTAGTTCTGCTCCTAAGGGAAATTAGCTATAAATCAGACCACCTTCAAATATAAGTTCATGGAAAGGCCAAACAGTAATTAAATGTCCTTAGAATGAGCACTTTTTGAAAACGAAGGAAAACATTTTGTACTTGGTCTGCCATGCATGTATTTTGATCAAGCTAATTGGAGCAATGTGAGCTAGGTTCTACTCTCCCTTCTGGCATGACAACAGGAAAATAAACAGCACAGCTTCAGGAGGCAACTGAAAACCCTTGTGAGGGCTCCTTCATGCAGTGACATGCAAGAAGCATTCACACAGACTGAGGACAGAGGCAGAAGCCCAAACATCAGCATTTCCGTACAACTGTATGCAAAGCAATCTATTTTATACAGTCTGTCCTTTTAAACCACCTCCCTTTTGTTACTGATCCAATTCTATTCCAAACCGTCCAAAGAACATTTCACAGGATGGATGAGGAGACAATACCCTCAGTATAAAATAGTGTCAGCTGCAACAGGTTGCTCACAGCCATATCCAAATGGGTTCTGGAGATCTCTAAGGATGGAGACTCCTGAAGTCTGCTCCCAACATTCACATTCCCAACTAATTCTTCTTGGCAACTGAGGCCCTGCAAAGTGTCTCACTTTGGCAGCTGCTCAGTGACCTGCTTTAGATTGCCAGTTTCCATCGCTGAACTCCAGAATGCTCCTCATGCACCCTGTTGTGATGCCCTTCCAGCAGATACCGAGGATGTTAAAATTCTCCATAAGCATGTGGGCCTGTGAACACGAGGCTTCTTCCAGTTTCCTGAAGAAGGTCTCATCTTCTTCCTGACCATGCACCCCGTGGCAGACAGCCACCATCAAGCACCCACGCTGGTCTGAGCCATCTCCCATCCCAAAGCCCTGTGCAGTCCTGCTGTTCCCATAGGAAGGGCAGCTCCTGCTGCTCTCCTTCCCCACCTGGCCCTTTTAAAGAGCCTGGATCCATCACCACAGCACTTCAGCCATCTGAGCCCTCCCACCACAGCCCGCTGGCACCAGAGAGACTGCAGCCCTGCAACAGCATAGACCTTTATCTCCCCACTCAGATAAATCACAGATTTGACTGGCAACACCTCTCCTACAGATTCTTCAGAGAGGATGGGATAACCTGTTACCTTCAGACTGTTCTTAAGACTAAAGGAGCAAAGTTCAATACAAGATTTTTAACCAGCGGAAACGTTCAGCTCCATCACTTCAGAAAATCTTCTCTGGAACCACAGAGAAAAACAACCCGGATCAAGAAACCCATTACTGATACTGTTGTTTAACCTATGACAGCATGAATCACAGAAATCACTTCAATACATTAAGGATCATGAAGAATATGCTTCGTTGAGCACCTGCACTGAAGCATTAATTTTTTTTCTATCAGTAAACCTACTACTATTTCTTTGTTGTTCCAGCATATAAAAATACGTATGTACTTGCTAAGTTCTGCTATAAAGCTCAAGTATGCCAAAGTTTAAAAGAAAATGAAAAAAATTCTGTAATGTGCTGATATCTGCAAGGAAATAACCAGCCATAATCTTACCAATATTACGATGGATATAAAAAGTGGGGGGGAAGCACCTTTCCAATAACGTGAAACTTACTGAGAGGAACTGTGTATTTCAAGTACTTTTAAATAGAATGAACAAATAAATAGAATTTTAAAAACCCTATTTTTAGAGATCACAAATGCATCCTGAGTTCAGAGAGGTAACACAGGAGAAAAACAAAGATCTCAGATCAGATTTTTCTACTGCACACATAGAAGCAGAATCGTATAACCAAAGTGTGTATTATGAGCAGATGGGTATGACAGGTTTGAAAGGAAATAGTGAGATATCCATTTGGGCACACAGAGTCTTTTGTTTTCCCATGTAGAAATCACAAAGAGGTTTTATGCTTTTTTTCTTTGCTGAAACACCTAACTAACCACATGCAAGACTGAGTGACTGCTTAGCAGTGTGACATCTGTTCTGTTCCCTGTGGACTTAAGAAGTTTATAAATATACACCTATTTAATTCTACATCTAAATATGAGACTATTTTATATATTAATAAATATGAATACAGAATGAGTTACAAGTATCTACTTAAATCAAGATGTAAGAATGATTTATATTTTCATACATAATTGATAGCTGTGGGCCCCTTCAACTGAAGGCCAACTGTAGTAACCTTATAAGGGTCAAAATTTGAGACTAAGCCTCACCACCTTTTTGAAATATCAGATCTTGTTTTGTTTGGAACATATAATGCTCCATAAGGTTGGCACATTTCCATATGGTTGCCATATATGTATAAGATAAAACCACCTCCACATTCAGTTTGCTTTGGGGCTGAGGCCAAAATCAATATTTAGGTAGATACTGATTACAGGTAATTTTGCTTAATAGGCTCTTACTTCAGGTAAAACCAACAAAGATTTTATCTTACTCTTCCTTGAATTTTGCCTTTCATTGGTGTTGCATCCCCATTCCAACCTACAAATGTGCAAGCCCTCTGAATTTCTTAATTTCATTTTCTGGAACATAGTCCAATACAGTAAATAATGAATGTATCAGCTATTCTCTCCTTCCACGGTCATGCCACACAGGCAAAAGTGAAGCGTCTGCAGCTTTAAATATTGTGGGACCTAACTTGTAAAAGATTAAAATTAGAAAATTTGAGCTAACTGTGAGAGGTGAGCCTATAATTATTCCTTTCACAGATAATGTATTTTGATCTTGGAAGATATTTTTCCTCCTTGTCTACTTTATTATTTCTTAAATTAAGCAAAAAAGGAGAAAAGGTTTGCCCAGAGAAGCCCCATTCTCAATGCAATTACTTCCATTTTTGATTTTGTCATCTGAACATGTGAGGGTATAGAGGTTTTAGTACTATTTTTGTTGTATATTTGAAGCCCAGAATACATTTTTCTTCGTCTTTTCCTTTAACAAAATACATTATAATATCAAATATCATTCTCCTTACATAATTTTATGGATCCCAGGAAAAAAAGCTTGAGAGTAAGTTGCACCTGTATTTCCATTACCCTTTGAACTTTTACATTAATCTTTTCACATTAAAAAGATTTTACATTTCTATGTACTAACAACATGGATCCTCAGAAAGTAATGGACGTATTTTTCTGTTCTTTAAGCATTCTCTAGGAGCAACACTTATCTACTGATTCCTTATAAAACCTGCTATAGAAGTCAGGGACCCTAACAGGGCAAGTGTAATCCAAATCAGTCATCAAAGGGAGAACAGTTCCAGAAATATGCCTGGGCTGGTCTCTTCTAGAAGAAGTTTATTGAGACAGCATTCTTTCTGCTTTAAATACTATCAAAAGTCAGCTCCCTCTCTGGAAAAGAACTTCTGAAATACTTACACTTTAATTGATGAAATACTCAGGTCAGCTTGAAAAATCTTAGAAAGTCAACAGTTTTTAATTACCTTTTAACAGGAAAAACCCCGTAGAAAACAGTAAGTATTAGAAGATCTTTTAAAAATCTTGTGACAGGATCTTGTACAGAGTGAGATAATATAAACTATCTGTATAGTCTGAAATCTTTAACTTCTGAAGGGTAGAAGCAAACCCTAGTTCATGGCTACAGGGCTCCCTATCGTGTACCTCGCTGGGCAGAGAAAAAAGAAATAAATATATTTAATTATTTTGTATTAAGCACATACCTGCATTTTTTTATCTTGTTCATTTTCACCTATCATTCCTGTGCTACTAACACTGTCATTTCCATCAATAGACACCTGAAAAACAAAGTTGAAATGGGGAAAAAAAACCAAAACAGGTTATTTTTATTCATCTAAGAAACAGAGAGTTACAGACAGTTCCTGGGGGTTTATTATTTCATAGCTCTCTAGCTCCCTCTTGGAACATGGTTATCCTATAGTACATGACTTTATAAAGAAGTCACCACGTGCAGCACCTGCATGACAGAACAGGCAAAGTGAGCATAGCAAAGTTGTTTTATAACAGGCTAGGAAAGGCTCCAAGAACTAAGGGTGTTAAATTAATAGACTGACAAAAGTATTACAATAAATCAATCAATTAAACAATACTGAGTTCTGACAAAAAAACCCCAAACATTTACATCTTTTATAATAAAGATATCTCTCTCACTCCTTATTAAGCAGAATGTACTTGTTTCAAACAGCACAATGCTTTTTGAATCAAAATACCTAAGACAATGTGTTACATCTCAATTTGAACTAGTCAAATTATAACTAAGCAAGGACTTTGGTATTGCTACATAGGTTTGTTTTTAAAAACAGTCTCCAGGAGAAGAAAGGTATTGCTGTTTCCAAGGAGCTCATAAAAATATTTGAAAGACTGTTAGATGTTAATGTGCAATTTTCATTTAAATAGAAATATAATTACTCAGTTTAAAAAACTACCCAAAACTCTGTCACATGCAGCAACTCAAAGAACAGGATCTTACTGGTCACTATATAAAAATTAAAGTATACTTTGCATAGTTTCCCATTCCTTAATTGTCTCTGTATTAAGCACAGGCATTCACAACACTCTCTGCATCCATTATATTCAAGGCTGAGACCGATGCACCTAAGCCTAGTCTAAGTGATTTTATTCTTCTCTAACACAGTTTGGCAGGAAACCTCCCTCCCCTGGGCTGCTCCTGCCCTTTCACCCCAGAGGCCACAGCAGGCTCCTGAGAACATTGGTGCTCCTGTAAAGCATCTTGCCCAAAGCACCAGCTCCCAGCAGTTTGCTTGGAGACTGGGATGAACTCATCCCACATGAGGCTTTCAGACTGTCTCTCTAAATTAGACAATTATGAGCAATATACTTTTGGGAACTTCGAGTGAAGAGGAAAGTGCCCAAGCAGAGGCAAATTTACATTACAAAGAGACAGCAATGAGAGTCCAAAAGCAGGTAATTCTTGGGTGTTTTTTTTTAAAGAAAACAGTAGCCATTTTGGGACCTTCTCCCTCAATTTTTAAAGGAATGGGGGAGAACCTGCACAGAAAGGAGACTTGAATTACTTCATCCTGAACTTCCTGTTGTTGGTTGAGAAAAGAACAGCTGAAATGAAATTAGAACTTGATCAACTATTGGAAACAAATGATCCAAACAGAATGTGTGTGCATGTGTTGGGGCATGCACAAATCCCAGTTACTCTACTTTGCCAGCAGCTGTGATGGCACAGGAAAGCAGCTTCTGGAAGGAAAAGTATGTGTTGTAACCTCTTCACAATTCCATCACCTATCTTCTGACTTCACTGAGAGCAATGACCTTTTTTCCTTGGTTGCTTTGGGAGGATGGTGGCATTGACTCAGCCCAAAATTAGAGGGCTCTAGTTGTCTGCATGTGCTTTGCATGTTGTGGGAATGTGGTACTATGCCTGAAGGAGAAGTGAGGGACAACGAAAAATGTGTATGTTCCACTACTTCCAGTGAGTTTCTGGGCAGCCTGCTTGGACTTCTTTGTATGAGCTCTCTTATATTCTACATTGATCTTGGGCACCCTACTGATCTTTCTGTTTCTGCCTCTTGCATAGGACAGGGAAACAAAGCAGAACCACCACTCTCCAAATCCACTTTTTTTTTTCTTTGCTCTTTAAGTTTTGAAAAGAAAACCTTAAAAAAACCAAACAAAAAAAGACACCCGACTTTAAAGTTCTGTTTTGCAGTATTGGAAGATTTCTGGAAGGATTCCAGGGCAGATCTTTGAGCTCCTCCTAAAATACTCTCTTTTATGGTAAAGAAAGATTTAGTCTGCCTTTAAATAAAAACACAAGAACACCTACATTGAGTCAAATTAAAGGCCATACTACTGCACCATTTCATTCCTAACAGCAGCTGATGCTGGAGAACACTAAACAAACAGGCCAAGCACGTAGTGATCCATTCCCCACAATATTCTGCCAACCTCCAAGCAATTTGTGGTTTATGAACTTCCTGAACCAGAAGTCACATGTTTCTACCTAATAGCCATGGACACATTTTTCTTCTATGAATTTATCTAATTACTCCTTGAATCCAAGGACATATTAGTGTCCACAATATCCTACAAGCAGTGCTTAACTTGGAGTTTGAAGAAGTCTTCTTCATTCTTCTTGAACCCATCACCTAAGAGCTTCACCTGATGTTTCCCAGTTCTGAAACTGGTGCAGCCAATGACAAGCCACTATTCTTCTTTGGGCTACTTCAAATTTTATAAAATCCTATCATATACTTACCATGTGTATTTAATTTCTTCTATATCTTTTTCAAAGTGTCCGTAATACCAGCTGCTATGAAAAGTGTACCTTGCCTCACTATGAAGTGTGCATGGACATGGAGAAGAATCACAAAACCATATTTCTCCTTTTAAGAGAGATCCAGGGTTCTGACCATTGAGCTATTATTTGGTTTTGTACATAAACTAGGCATAGTGCTTGGAAACTCACTTCTACTGACCTTCTCTAAAGGTTCCAGCAGTACCATTCAGAAAAAGGTTCTGAGATGAAAGCTTAAAGAAAATAGAATTTTTCCTAAACAAACACACAAGTGCACTACAGAAAACAAATTCACATTACAGAATTAAAAAACCCATATTGAGATAAACAGGATGAAAATGCAAATTTATTTGCATTTCTTCTGTTTCTTCTTTACCTTCTCAAAACAGAAACTTATCAGAAAATATGATTAATATAGCTGCTGGTTAAGAAGGGCAAAGTAATGATTGATTTAATCTAAATGAAACAGTATCTGTGGAATGTGTAAAAGCTTGTCATTACATCTCAACTAACATTGAATAACCTTTTATTTCATGAAATGCTAAGGCATAGCATCACAACACAATTTGACTGCCTGCCTTAGGATCTCTCAATTCTAACAGACAGAAGCATAATGAAAAGAATAGTGAATAAGCTATTTAATTATCCTAACTGGCCTTCTCCCAGATTTTGACAACTCTCAGCAGCATTAAGAAGACAGACTTTAAAATTTATTCTGCTCTTTTTCCAGAGCAATACAAGCACTGATGGCAATTATCCAGCAACTGGGACACTGCTTAACTACAGAGTCATGGAAGTTGCATCACCCATTACCATACTTACATCATGCTTTACAGAGGTCCAGTAAAGTGAACAACATGAATTTTGTGCATCATACTGCATTTTTACTACTGAAAATATGGATCAAAGAAGTTTTTTTCTGAACTCAGTAACTGTCTAATTGTCTTTTCTACACTTCATACCATGTGTTGTCCTTGCTCAATACACCAGGCCATACTCTTCCCATTCAGGAAAAAAAGTTAATCCAGCAATAGTGCCTGAACAAGAATAATTTAACTTTGTCCTTTTTTCCAAACAGTGTCTTTTCAAGAGACCCCTTTGCAATGCTATAGTATACAGAAGATTATTGATTAGCTGTCTAAATTGTTTTCTAAATGTGACTCCAGTTCAGTGTTCAATCTTTTCTCCTTTTTATGCAACACTACACACCAGAGCTGCTCGTGACAGTGAAGCACTGTCACGATAATTTGGTGTTCTCTCTTCTAGCAGTCTGAGACTCTCACTTACAATTTTATTTCTTAAATGACAATTGGCTTGTGCTGCCACATATGCTGTGCTGTACATTAAAACACGATGGATAGAGGAAATGCCCTCCAGAGTACCTTGGCTGCGTATTGTTCCAAAGCACTGATGGTGTCTGGGTCGATGGCAGCATCTCCTGTGTGCAGTCCTGCCACTGTGCCATCAGCCTGGATGGCTAAAATGGTGTCTGACTGTGGCATCTGCACTGTGTGGTGGATGTAGGCAGTGGTTCCATCCTCCAGCTGCACAGCTTGCAGTGCACTCTGGTCATAACTGTCTGAGGAATGACATTGCGAAGTGTTAGCATTCTGAAAGGAGCAGCAGTGTGTTTGTTCCACGAGAAAATACTGCTCTTCAGGAAGCTCTCCTGAAGTCACACACACATATGAAATATGTGAGAAATAGAACCACTAATATATGAGAAATGTAAACACTTAAAATAATACTAGGAATAACACAGGAATTTGTTTTCAAGACAACACCTCCTATAGTTTTATTTCTACACTTAAAAAAGTACAAAAATTTTATATTGATCTAGCTTCATTTACCAAGGAAATCAAGAACACAAATGTGCTTTCCATTTCAAATCCACTCATAATAAAATGAAAATAATATAAGAGATCTACTAATGTCATTACTTCAGATTGTAGAATTCATAAATCTCACATTTTAAGAAGAGAATCATGCAAATATACAAAAGAAACACAAAATACAAAATTACTTTTAACAAAAAAATTCTGTATTACATTCTTTCCTCTTGCTATTGTTGGTTGTAAAATGGAATTGTCATACTGGTTTAAAGAGACTTAAAATACATACTTGATCACTTTTTCTAGAGAAGTGGTACTATTTCCAAGACTAGTGTAATCATCTTCTGCAGAAACGTAAGTTATCATTTGGGATAAATATATTTGCATTCTTGACTGTCAGCTGTCACATTTTCTGCCCTACTACCTAAAGGTATACAGTCACTTCAGTGTGATCCTGGGCTAAAAAAACAGTGAAGTACACTGGGTTTGATTACATTTATAACTGTTATTTAAGGCCCAAGTAAGGAACCGAACCAGTCTCACTTCAATAATTTTCAGATTTCACAAAGTTAAAGCAATAAGTCATCCACACCGGGAATCCCACTAAGTAATATGATAGTTTTTAGAGAGTATCCTATTTTATACTGCTGAAGTTCTGTTGAACACTGATGTAATAAATCCCACTTGACAAAACAGTTACCTTTTGAGGTGTGATGAATAAATGCCGTAGTTCCATCTTCCAGCTGAACTGCTTGTCCATCTTCCAGACGCAGGCTCTCCCCTGCTCAGAAGGAAGAATTACAGCACTTCAGCAAGAGTTCAAAGGATCCGTTAGATGGAAAGATTAAACACTAAATACCTAGGATTACAAAATACCTAAGATCTCTTCATGACTGTTTCCATTAAAATAACAAATAAAGCTATTATCATGACTGTTAATTACTTAACATCAATATTTATCAGTAATACATTATTTTATAACATATTTCTTGTATTATTGCACTCACTGCTTTTAGGCATAGGTACATGTTGAACATAAGCAGCAGAACCATCTTCTAATTGAATCACTTGGCCATCCATTAATTTACCATCTGAAATATACAGAATATTTTTAAGAATTCTAATTGTGTAACACATCACAGTTTTAACACACAGTTGATACTTTCTGGATTAACATATAAATAAAATATCAACAAGAAATAATGTTTGGTAAATAGAAAGCACGGTGTGACTGTACAGAGCTTTTAAAACCATGGGATTAAAAAACCAGAAAAGGTCTGCTGTCCTATCTGTTAGGCAGAATGTTGATATCTGGGTTTGAACCATGAAGATCACTTCACTTTTGTTTGACTTACGTTCTGAATTTCATTTTTGCATCTTATTAGTAGCAAAAGCAAAACATTTATTTTATAGTATTAATGTAATTTCCAACTGGAATTGGAACTTCAGAGACACTGTGGAATGATTTTGCCTGACTTTACAATGCAAAGAGAGCATTAGAAAGGGGAATACCACTTCAACAGCCATCAGTCTGCAGTCCTCTCCTACCTTTAGAATTGTGCTGTATGTAGGCAGTGGAGCCGTCAGCCAGGGTAACTGCTTGCAAACTTACACCTTCCATGTTCTCCAAGTTGTCACCATCTAGCAGGGAAAAAAGTTCACCTTCACTATAACCAGCGTGGAACCCTGGAAATCTCAGCTGAAAGACCTCCATAAATTATTACATCCCCTCAAAGCATACTGGTTTGACAAATAAGAAGAGCAAGTAGTTTTTACTTCCTTTCTGGTTTTTGAGCCTGGGACACATACTAGCGTCATATATCCAAGATTTTGCTCTGTAAACATGGCAGCTAGAATGTTATTTTCATTAATTAAAAAAATACAATGTCACTGAATAAATGACTACAAAGCTGAGGTTTTAGGAGAACTATGAATTAAGTCACCAGAGCCAACTGACGATGAAATAATGACACATATACTTGTATTGATAATTTTGTTTTGTACAACACTACCTGTCGTTAATACACACAAAACTATTTAGATTAAAATGCAGATTTAAGAGTTTGTAATCATCTAAAATCATAACTAAGCTGTCAGAAAACATTAAGTTTAAGCCAATTTCAAGTCATTAATCTATTTTAAAACTCAACTTGTTTAATATATACTTGGATATAAACTGAATTTACAAAGTATAAAACCGTAAGACAATACAGAGAATAAAGTCAGATTTTGTATTTCATATATTTTTGGCACATCTACATTTCTATTATCTTAATTAAAAGATAATTTCCACCCAGAATTAAATTAGTGAATTCAATCAATCCCAGTTAACTGTTTTCTGTTGGACTTTTCATTCAGAATACACTACATGAATATTAGTGTTTTATCGGAGTTTCAAAGAGAAAATACACTACATGAATATTAGTGTTTTATCTGAGTTTCAAAGAGAAAAGACAGAAAAATGTAGAGGTATTTTAACCTGAAGGTTCACCTTGCACAGCTACAGCTTCTGTTAGACACAGAGTCACGTGCTGGGCCTCCATTCCTCCTCCAGAAAATTCCGTCATTCCCTGAGAGTCTCGATTTATCTGAGCTAATAACATTGTCTACCTAGAAAGAAAGTATTCAAAAAAATAGAAAATTGAAATACAGAACCAGAACTAGGTAATCCCAACTTAATGCGATTTTTATACAGCTGCTACAAATATTTTATGTTACATTTTGCATAAAATTGATGCAAAGAATGATTGATTTACCTGGAAAATGCTTTAAAGGAATAAAAGTTATCTGAAAGAGATAAGTATTATTACCTCAATTAACTCAGATATTGAGGACTTCAGGTAGCAGTTACTAAACTAAAGTGCATCAACCACATTTAAATTTCAGTTACATATAAATTATTTAACCAATGTACAAAGAATAATGGTGGTAATGACAGTATAGGTAGTGATACCTGTTTGTCCCCAGAATTGAAATAAAGCTGGCAATTCACCCATAGTCACCCATGAAAACAGCAGGGCTTTATCTGTATAAATCAAAGATCTCTCCAGTGCCAGTAAGAGATTTAAAAACAATGACACACTGGGAAAGTCTAACTGAACAATTCAGCTATTTCCCTAGATTTTCCAGAAAGGTTTCTGTTTAAACAAAAAACCAACCAACCGAAACAAAACAACTGTCCTTTAAAATAATGAAGTATCCCATGATAAAATTTGTTAATTAGACAAGAGGACAGTGAGGAAGGAGTGACTGCTGTATCTCACAGAACCAGAGAGAGCCATTCCTTTGGATACTCACATTTTTACCCAGGCATGTTTTAATACAGGACATCACATCACAGCTTTTAATCCTAGGGTGGTTCTATGAACTGCTGGTTTATAATTCAAGGCTGAGAAGAATAATCTAGGGGGTTTAATTTACTTATGATCACCTTTATAAATACATTTAACTATTTTTACCTCTACAATCCAGAAATCTGCTCTCGAATAAGCAATTCATCAACAGTCTCAAAGACCACTGAGAAAATTGTGCTTCTGTCAGAACTAAGGAATAAGGAGCACAAAATTAGACCATGTAGGTACTCCAGTGTGCCTACAGTATTTAAAAAGGTTGCCACATTAATTTAGTAGTCGAAAATTACACCCAAGCACTGTTTTCCAAATACACCCAAGTGTATATAGTGAGCCAGACTTTTTCCTAGAGCTGCAGGCTAAGTTTCTTATTTCCAGTCAATGGAACAGATACAGTTTAAAAAAGGAAGTGGAAATCAAGGGTACCTTTGGGAAGGTTTTAAGCCTCCTGCTTTTTTCATACGTTACACTGAAAATCATACCAGAAAAAACCCAAAACATTACTAATGATCAGTGCATAATTCGGTAAGAAATATGCCTTCCAAGATTAAAATCCTCCATAATTTCTATCTGGAACATTAAGGAGATTAAAATACTGGCTTGCAATAAGGAATTTGAACCTTGAATAACTGGCATCAAAAAGATACAATTAAGACAGAAACCAAAATATAATTCAAATGGGTGTGAGGGGATTTTTTAAGATCCAAGAAAAGATTGGTAATTCTTCCCAACATCCTTTTCAGGAAAAGAAGCTTTTACAGAAAATGAGGCCTCTAAAAGAGATGTAATACACGAGAAAAAGAGAAGCCATCCAGACTAAACTGCATTTATATAGATGTTTCTGAAGAAAATGAAATAGGAAAGTTTGTTTTGGATACTATAATCTAAGAGACAAGGAATTGTATGAGGATATAAGAAATCCTGAGTTCAACCTCTTCCTCTGCCATGTCCCTGATAATGACTTTGAACAAGTAACTTCTTTCCCTACTACTCATTTATCATCTGCCATCTCAAAATAGGCAGAAAACTCTTACTTAGGAAGCAGTTTGCTCACAAACCAAAAATCAACGTGCTGTAGCTACAGAGCCAGCCTAAGCAGGCACTGAAGAGCAGCCCAGCATTCATGTGCTATGCAGTAAATAAGCTGCAGTTAAAAAAACCAAACTAGTAGCAAAAGGAGTTTTATCCAGCCCAGTTTGCAAGGGCTGCTTTTCTGGAGGTACTGCCAGCTTGCAACAAGTTAAATTAACTCATTCTGGTATTATATGCTAGCAGTACCCAGGGGCTGGCTGTCCTCTGAACTGCTAACAGAGGTCTGTATTGTCAGCATTTTCCATGCACTCACTTTTCAGGACATCTCATGGAAGCAGGCTGCAAAACAGCTACACCATTTCACACAGCAGAAAGAAAGGCTTCACAGCCACTGGTGTGGACTAGAACCAGAGAGTGAAACAATTCCAGCAGACTGCACCTCAAAGGCCTTTCAGCTCGCTCGGGCCTACTTGACAAAACCTCCCTCTCTTAGACAAAGTATCTCTTCAGAATCCCCAGCACCTTTCATATCATCTGCCTTCCTCCAGAATCCATGGCTCTTCTCTCTCACCCTTGGGCAGCAGTGAGGGAGCCAGTCCATGCAGACAGCTGCAGAGTTCTGACAGAGTCTGAGCAGAACTAACCGCTTTAGCGGTGAGTAGCTACTTTGGAAGGAAAAGAAATCTAATGCCAGATAAATTCAAGGGCTGAAGGAGCAATAGTATTTGTTTAAATTGTTTCACAGTGTTTGTTACTGTAGCATGGCTGACTACCAACTGTCACACAGTGAAAACGAACCGAAGGGAACTGCTGCACACAGGACAACGTCTATGGCTTTCCTCTATGCCACAGGATCTGGACAATCATACAATCTCACACAAGAACCCAGCTGCAATGCAGTCTGTTTCTCCCATTTCTAGCCCCTTCCAATGGTCACTTCCAATATATCCTTTTCTCAATCCTCTGTCCTTCCACTAAGTTCCTTATCCCCAGCTCCATCCCTTCCCCCTGAAGTACCAACGTTCTAGGACATGCCTCTTCCCAAATATAATCCTATCCTTCTTGTCAGAATAACCTAAAATACTTCCATACCTGCACCAACTCCTTCTGCAACTAGCCCCCAAGTCTTCTCTTGCTGCTGGTCTGTTCTGTGACCCCCTCACACCACTGTCTATCCCCTTCCTGCCTCTGCATCAACAGCTCATGTTCACACCCACACACTGAAATACATTCCCCAGAAGAGGCTGGAGCACTGGGGTCCTCCCAAACACCAGCCCTCAGCTTTCACTCCCTCTGCAGGGACACCGAGGCTTTGCTCTGTCACTCTGCTGGGCAGGGAGGAGAACCCTCGATGTGCTGCTCGCTTCCAGGCTCTCCTCTTTCTGCCCAGTGCAGAAGCCTGACTAGCCAGACAGGGCTGGAAAGATGCAGGAAAGCCGTAGAGTTGGCCTGTGCTGCAGAGAAAAGGGTCAGTCTCTCAGAGATGATGGTGCTACAGTGTCACTTGGTAATAGTCAAATACAGGAACAAGTTGCCAAGACAGGGGATGGACTCTCCAGCCTTGGAGGTGTTCAAAGCAACCTGACACAGCCCTGGGCAACCTGGTCTAATGTGACCTGCCTTGATCAGGGCTGAACCAGGTAACTTCTGAAACTCCTTCCAATTCCCACTGCTCCATGATAATAATTTCAATAACGCATACAAGAGCATCACCTTGCTGTTGGTGCATCATCCACCCTGCAAATCTACTCTGCTAACATCTGCCTAGCTTTTTAAAAACCAGTTGGTTTTCATCAAACTCAGATCTCTTCCCTTGCCTCCACTTTAGTCACTCTCTTCTGTTTTCTCCTTAGCTTCCATCAAATTTGTCTCCACCGTTTTTTCAATCTGAATCTCACCAGCTTCTTTCCCTAATCCACCTCATTGCTTTTATTCCTCTGCATTTCCATCAGTAAGCTTTTTTCTTTAAATCTCCTGTCTGCCAGGAGTTGTCAGTTAAAATCTAGGAGAAAAAATTTCCTTTACCCACTTCAGATATTGCAGCTCATTAGTTAAAAGCAGCTGAAAGCATCCATTTTTAGGAAAAGACAGGAACCCTGGGGTGGAGCCTGCACAGCAGCTCGGCAAGATTGACACACGTGGATTCCGCTTAATCTCAAGGGCTGTCTTACAGAAAAGACAAGTACAGGCTCAGTCACGAAGTACTCACTGAAGTGAAAACTCGAGATTTGACTTTGTGAACTCTTGCAAATCTTCACAGACCATACGCAAGTTGCAACTGTCAATTTGCAAAGGCACGTCAATTATGATATTTGGGCAGACTTTCACAAGGACAGTAACGTATCTTGCATTCCTGAAATGATTAGTCACCAAAACATGTCCATGGTATCCATGCAGAGAAAATCTCACCATTCTTTTAGATGGTTAAAACACTTCTCACAAAAAAAAAAAAAAAAAAAAAAAAAAAAAAAAAAAAAAAAAAAAAAAAAAAAAAAAAAAATCAGCCTGAGACTAAAAAAATCCGAGTGAAAATCTCTGAACTGAAAAGAGCGTCTGACCACAGGCAGCCACCCCCACTCTAACACTGATACCTTCAACAGGCATCCAGTGGGGCACAGAGGTGCAAGCTTTTATTAAAAAAAAACCAAAACAAACCACCACCCCCTGCAAATTATCTGAACAGTAAAAATTACACTCAGGCACATGTTAAATTCTCAACACTTGGAAAGCAAAGGCATGTGAGGGGAGAAAGGGTGGTTAAAAATAAAATATTTTTCATGATGATTTCATCAAGTTGCCTATCTAGAGAGCACCTCCTGTACTTTTCCCTCCAATAACACTCAAACAAATAGAATCTCTGGGTGCTATCACTTGTTTTGGAGAAAAGATGCAATGTCAAAAGAAAGGTTTTTATGTAACCTCAATCTAGCAACTGGAATCTCCACTAAAAACTAGGAATCAAGCAACTAAGAAACAGCAAGTGGGATTCAGGCAACTGAAAAGCAAGGGAAGAGCTGGCAGAGGGCACAGCTACCCCGGAGCAGAAAGGGGGTTTGGGGCACTTGGGAACTCCAGTAGCTGAGAGGACAGCATGAGGAAAGCCCAATGTGGCTGGAAAATAGCAGGAATTCATCATTTAAAGAATGACTGTACCACTGTATTGCTGGACAAAGGAAAAAATCCGGCAGTGACGGTAGCAGAAACTCCTTAGAGAGACAAAGATGATGCTTAAAGGATGATTAATGGGAAATGGAATAAAGTTTGTAATAGTAGTCATGGAAAAAAACTTACTGTTACAAAATACAAACTTAGAAAAAACTGGGAAAGAATGACAGGAAAAAAGCTACTCCAGACATTCGGCAACCTTGTGATTCTTCACTCCCCTCATGCAGACAGCACTGAGAAGTTTGAAACAATATGCATTTATTTCATTTGAAAAGAAACATCACTTTTATTTTTAATACACTTCTAAATAATGTACAAAACCATTGTAATTGTATAAAACTTATTAAAACAGCATATAAAAACCAATCAAGAAGGGTAAGATGGCAAATAACACACAGCCTCACAATAGTGAAACTTTCATTAAGGAATTTAAGAAAACCGTATTCCCATGTTTGACAAAGCTGGATCCCAAAATCAGTTCAAGTATGTCCACACAGTAACACAAGAAAGTTTTTTCTGAATTAAATACTGCCTACCTTAAGGTCCTTAACAACTGATATGATTGCAAATACCAGTAATTTCACAAAACTAGTGTGAGTAACAAATGTGTGAAACCTCAAAATCAGTACCTACAATTAACAATCTGGTTAAATACACTCCAATTGATAATTCATATGCATTACAGCCTTCTGAGTCTCAGTGCAAAA
>VZTG01006079.1:0-44655 GCA_013397845.1 Melanocharis versteri | reverse complement strand
GCGGCCGCCGGGCCCCCCGGGGAGCCGATCCGGCTCGGCCGGGGCCATCCACGCCCCCCTGGGCCGTACTCGGGGCACCACGGCCGGGCCGGGGGCAGTGAGCGCTGTGCCCTTCCCTCCCCGGCCTCCTGCCGCATTATCTCCGGCTGCCATTCCAGCCCGGCGCTCGGGGAGAAGGACGCTGTGCTTAAAGCTGTGCTTGGGAGTGTTTATCGTTACGTGATTTTTAGGTATGGAAACGTGTAATAAGTAGTCCAACTGCTCCCAGTTTAAGGCAAGCAAAGGGTGTTACGGTTAATTCCGTAGGTGATTTTTCAAGAAAACCCTGTTGCGCAGTTGACGCGAATTATCCCCATTGATGCGACAGTAAGCCCAGCTCTGATGGATTTACTCCATCTTCCTGAACACGAGAGATGTAAAAACATTTCCAGTTTGCTCCAGAATAATAGGTCGAAATTCTTGCGGTCCAAAATTCTTGCAGTTGTACAAAGAACTAAAAAAATACTTATTCCCAAACAGGCCTAATGGCCAGCACTTTCTTAATTTACTGTTCCTAATTGTAAATTTTAAGCCAAGTACAAACTGCAGCCATCAGTCTGGTATAAGGTACAGCAGCAGTGAAACACTCAAGATAAAATCCTATTTCTGATTTGCCAACTCCCCTTGTATTAACAGATTATTTATTAACATCTCTGTGAAATGCTACAATTTCGATTGCCCATTCTGAAGTGCTTTTGTTTCCAGCATCAACAGTTCACTATAAAAAGTAGAAATGCACCGGTGTGGTGACCTGCCATTTAAGATAAAGCTACAAATTGGTTGAAAAGTAACTGATAATCAGCAGCAGACAAAGCTTTTCCACATGGCTCATTCTGAGTATGTACAAGGTTCCACAGACAAAATAATCAACCCATAAAACTTACCAGATATCCATTACTAGGCATTATTAAAATCACCTGCATGTTTATTGGCAGGTAGTCAGTAATTACTCCACTGGAGAGATTTGAACAGAGCTTTGCTGTACTATGCTGACACATACTAATAATTTTTTGAAGACACTGATTAAGAAAAAAAAAAAGATTAAATCTACCCAGTATGTGAGCATTTTAAAAAAACTGCCTATTTTTTATATTCAACACAGTTGAAGAGAACTGTGATTGTGCCTAACATTTGTCTGGAGAAATATTTTGGAGAGGGAAATACCAACCTGAGAGCTGTGCAACTCAAGCAGGACTGTAGTGTAAGGATACAGCTACATTCAAAACACCACACTGAAATAAGTGAAGATAAGGATTTGCTTTAGATGTTTATTAATCCAAGGAGATCTTCCATAATAGAAAAAAACAGAGGCTTTAAATTTCCCAGCTCTTCCTTTAGAGTTGCATTATCCTTGCAAATGGAATGGAGAAGTGCAAGTTTAGGAGGAAGATCAGTTTTTAATTTGACATAAGTGTATCACTGAAATTGATATATTGCATCACAAAATGCGCTATCACCACCAACAACAATGCAAAATTGTTTTGCAATTTCTATAAATACATTTCTTGGAGCAAAGGAAAGCAAAGTTCTAGATCCATTCTTAAAAAAGATGCTCCTTGCTAACCAGTCTATTGACACATAAAAGCACCCTTGAAGTAAGACTGTATTCCTCACACCAAGATAAGACTCTTCCCTTGACTTGTGACTTGAAAAATATAATTGTTCCAGAACTGACAATGGCAGTCGAATTGGTGATTTCCCCCTATTTTTTGTCATCTGCTTTACACATGAAGCCTTCTCCCTGCTGCTGTCACATCTTCTGCCACGAGGCCCAAGTGGCTCCTCTGTCCTCAAAGGTTCTCATACATTTTTAGGATGTATCCGAAGGTAAGCGGATACCCAACAAGCAGGTGTTCAGAAAAGAGTTGTGTCAAACTGGGTGTTCCCAAGGAATGCACAGGGGAAGGCGTGCTGGAAGTACGTCTGTCAGCTTTTTCTACAAAAATAAAACCCTGACTAGAGACTCCCTGGGGGCGGAGCACACCTGGACGTGCCCGTGAGTTACAGTCACAAAACCCCAAATAAGTTCTGCTCTGTGCACCACCTAAAGATGCACAGGAACTACCCTGGGTCTCACACCACCACGAGGATGGATATTCCCATCCAAGGCTTCATTATTTAGGCTTTTTCACCTCAGGGGCTTTGCTTTCCAAGTGTCCCTCTGGTACTGGGGTCGGGCAGCGTGGCAGCGCAGTGCTGGCTCCTGTCCCACCTTGGCATCCCGCGTGCAGGGAAGCGTTTACTGGAGCAGGGCAGCAGGAGAGGATGGGCTGGAAAACCCCTCCCGCTGCCTGGGCACCTCAGCAAGGAAACCCCAAACCACCACCAAATCCTGCTACTCTGCTGATGCAAAAAACCACACCACACAGACCAATTTTCTGAAGACTGCATTTTGAGTATCATAATATATATATATGTGCATTTCATTTTTACAGATAAAAACTCAGTTTATTTTTAACCTGTATTTAAATTTTGGAGGCTTACATTAAATTAAGGTAGCTTGTTTAATATCAACTGTAACAGCAGGTGACATTTTTATATAAAAACAGCCTAAAGAAAAAAAAAAACCAACCCAAACATTTGATTTAAAAGACCTGACACCAATGATCTCAAGGCAAGATCAAACGCCAATGGATTTTGCTTTTAGAAAAGAAAAAGGAGGCATTTAAGCCCACCCATTCACAGCCTCTCCCTGCTGGCTTCTTCCTACAGTGGTTTTGATAGTGGTCCCAGAGGGAACTGTATTTTGCCTCTCTAGCTAAAATACTAGTTACTATAGCAACTTTGAAGGAGGAAAATTGTGGCTTCAAAACTGAGAGATTGGCAAAACTTCAAATACACTGTCTGGATCAGGCAGACAACAGCACACACTAATGCTGCAAGTGCAAAAAGAGGGGGAATGAAATGCAGGAGTAGTGCACCGGCACTACCATGAGCTGGAAAAAGAATATTTCGCACAACTGGGGAAAAAAGATTGCATTTATATACCATAGCCCAGATCAGCCAATGACACCGTTGTTTTTAATAGATTGCATATGTAGATGTTTCACCCATACACTTCAATTGACCTTAAGAACTTCACATCTTATTTACCTGCTTTAGAGAGGATAACTTTTCTTTGTGCTTACAGTACACATTTGTTCAATTTCCTAGCTTGTACAGTGAGATCTTTAAAAAAAACAAAGGACACGGAGGGTGTTGCTATTTTTTCTTTAGCAGCAATGAAATATCACTAACCCCTTTTTACATATCCGAATTCAAGTCACAATCAGAGGTGACTGCACCACAAAGTCACCAGGTACAAAACTGCTAGTTCATTTTAAATTAATAACTTGAAATTATTTTCCCCGATACATCCCTTATTTTTTATTTTTATAAACAGCAAACATTTTGCTATTTTTGTACATAGGCTAGCAGGCTTGTTTCAATATGAAAGTGCTAATTCATTTACAGATTTATCAGTTATGTAGTGCTACATTAAGTGTCCAATATTCTACATATGAACAATCTTGATAAATGGAAATGATGAAGATTAAGTAAGGCTATCTGATTACCTTATCTTATTTACATTAAAAGAATAGACACCCAGTAGTAGGGATAAATGGGAAAGAAACTGGGCAAATACTCATACTGCCACAGGTGTAAAAATTAAGTCTGCCTTCTAGCTTGTACTGTAAATGAGACATTTTAAATAGTCCTGCAGCCCATGTCTAGTTTTTTTTCCTCAGAAAAAGAAAAGCTGCCTTCATGACATTCCCTCTTGATTTCCGATCTCCAAAGTGTGTCATTTGAAGCTTTTAATTCAGATTCTTCCTATCTTCAAAAAGACCTCTGGTTTGCTTTCCAGTATCAGGTTGTATAATCAGGTCCCACTTCTGGGGATTTTGTCCAATCTATTTATAAATTAGTTTAGAGTGAGTTGTAGATAACATGAACCAGTTCTGGAACCACTATTGGGAGGAACACAAGCTCTTCACTACAATCACACAGTAGCAGGAAAAGTGATAATTCAATTCATTCCTGGGGCAGGGCCTCCAAAATTAAATGAAGTTGGCACAACTGGAGCATTGAATTTGTATCCTCCATGCTTTTCAATCATTTTGGATTCTAAAACAAAACAAAAAAACAGAAGGAAGATATTTAATGCGTGTCAAGGGGGGAAGACAGACCAAGATTCTGTGACTGACCACTTTGAGTCTCCCAGAGACACAACTTGGGGTTACCCAACAAAGGAATCAGCACCCACAAGTGGGAATGTGCCAGGCCCCAAAGAACAGATGGACTGACTGTTAACTTATTTTAACTTCTCAATATTGTTATAGCCATGCTTAAATGAATTTGTACTTTAAAAAGCACACGTTAAAATTTGGACATGACTGTAGTTTAGAAACAGGACCTGAATGAATGCTGCCCTTATAAACTTGGTAACAGGCATGCAAGTCTTTCTGGTTAACATCAACAGACTTTGCAGTCAAATCAGTAACAGAGCACATGTGAAAAAGCACAAAAAAGCACTACACAGATATTAGCTAAATTTTCAGTGTTCCTATCTCAATTCAACAATATAAGCAGAAACCACCACTGAAGCACCAGAAAAAGACTTTTTACACATGCTGCTACCCAAGCAGGTAATTTGGACCTTAGGTTACGAGACCACAAAACATAACTCTGAGAGAAAACTACCAAGTTCATCACTTTTTATCTTCAACCAAACCTGAAGATCTTTAGACATCTGAGGTCCACATACCCATCACTGTAACTACCAGTGATAGCTAAGGTGTCTGGCTTTACCATCCTTCAAACACTGCTGTAGGACAGGTTTTACTATAAGACAGGTTTTTACAAGCTCTAATACATGGACAACTGAAAATCAGGTTGGTAATTTAGGTTGTACCTTTACTACAATCTAGATAGTGCAGAAGGTGGTTTGTGCTATTCCCAGGCCAAGATAACAACACTTATTAATGTCTTACATTGGTATTAGAGCTTTCTCCTAAATCAAAACAGTTGCAATCTCTCTGGGAATACAGGACAGCTCATATTATCTAGCAAATCTGCATTTTGGCTCTGTTTCTTTGGAAACAGGCCAGAAAGATGCTGCCATGGCTAATGGAGCACGGGGGGAGAATCCCTCAGCTCCACAGAGGACAAATCTCTCAGCATATGGAAATTCTTCTGAGCTACATTGATGAGTGAGAGCTGTATTTCAAATCCTTCTAGCAGGATGTCCCCATGTGTGGTAGGTGGTCTAAATGTAGTAGTGCTCTGATAGTAGGCAAGAATTTCCCATAAAGACTTGGTAGCTTCAGTTAAACTTCACAACTTCTCTGGAAAAACAGTACAAAACAAACAAACAAACACACACCCCTCAGACTTTTTTGTCTCCATAAAATGCAGTAGCATATAATTTCATCATATAATGTCTACTGCTTGACAGGGGTCAGAGTGAAACTGTATTTTATAACCATTAAAACTGGATCATTCTGGACACAAACAAGCTTTGTGAAGTGATTTAGGCTGTTCTCTCATAAAAAGCACTTATTAAATGTGTATTCTTACTACCAATCTTTTTATTGAGAAATTTCTGAATTTCTGTTTTGAAAAATCTGTAGCAATTGCTCAGTAAGACAGAGGATATGAGGCTGGAGTGATCCCTCAACATTCAGTCTTGACTTTAGAGTGTGATATATATTGGCTTACTCTCAAAAGGGAAAACTTAGAAAAAAAGAAAAAGATAAAGTGAATACAGATTTAAAAATCTGCATTATCTGTAATGTTCTGAAATATTTAATGGGCTTAATGATGTGGCTTTACAGATGGTACTACTTTCATAATTTAGTATTCTCCTACCCACAGAATCCTTGTGTATCCCAGCTGGACTACGTCACATCTCAGGAAATAATTTATCAGCCACTGATGTGTTTGTTAACATACCTGGAGTTCATCTACCTTCAGGTAATCAAATCAATTGTTTTCAAATCCTAATTGGAACAAATATGCTTTTATTGCCTTGGCCACTTCCCCAAGTGTTTCTACCATTCCTCCCACCTATGGTATTGCCATAGTTTGTGCATTGAGGCTTTGTGACCTGACAATTTTAAGAGATTTCAAACAACCCTGCTTTGATGGAGACATGATCAGGCGTGAGTTATAGGCCTTTTCAGTATTATGCTTCTTGAGCACGTGCAGGGCATTCATAGAGCAAGAAGAGGCATTAGGGATGTGAAGGGGTGCAAATACCGTGTGCTGCCCGCCGCTGATCTGCCAGGGTCACTATGTCCTGCAGCTGCTTCCTTTGTTCTTCGTTAAGGCCCTGTGTCAAAGCCTGGTACCACACAGGGTTACGGTTCTGAATTGCTGCAGCACAAAGAAAACACGGGCAAAAGGAAAGTGTTGCTTAGAATGTTCTAGAACTCAAAGCTTAATCACTCACTGCCATTTAAATCAGAGTAATATTCTGTTATGGTTACATAATTCACAACATTAAATACTAATACAGCTTCTGACCTCTTCCATACCACTGTAAATTCATTCAAGCATCTCCCCCTGCTCTGAAAGTTTAATGATGGCTTCCCCTTTCCAAAGAAAGAAATGGTTCAAGCACATACTGGAAAGCCTGTTTGGAAGTTTGAACAGGTTCTAGTTTACAACAGCGTACGCTAAAGTTGAAATGTAACCTGTTGGTCAGGAAAAGAAATACGGTTACTTACTCTGAAAAATTGTTTTAAATATCTGATATTCATCAATAGGGTTGTCTTCATCATCAATAATCGTGGAATAGCCTTCCAAAGCAGTCTCTTCAGCATCATCCTCTTCCCAGTCTTCATCATCTCCATCTTCACCCGCCTGTTTTGCTAGAATTTCTAGATATTCTTGACCATCTTCATCAATGTCATCTTCATCACTCCCCAGCTCCTCTGAGTTAATTATAAGTAAAAAAGGTTTATCTTGAGAATAGCAAGAACAATTCTTTAGAAATGTGGCTGATTAGGTAAAACAGGCAGTGGAAGTGGTAACAATACAGTGCAGGCTAAAAAGGGGGGGAGCTCATTTAACTCAGCCCTGGAAGTCAGTTTTTAAGAGGGACTGGAAAGTAAGCCAGATATACTTAAAAGTTGTCAAAAGATGTCCAGCATTCTACTGCAGCACTTCATTTTTGGAATTAGAGTACTCAGAAGAATTCCACAAAGGAACTCAGTATCTCCGTCAGAAAAAAAATGAAACATACAAAGTAACATCAAAGTTTCCATCTCCATACCTGTTTCCTCATCTTCTTCAGCTTCATCATCATCATCGCTGTCATTTTCATGCTCTGCATGACAGGCATATGCTCTTTTCAATCCATTAAATAAAAGGATAAAAGCTGGCAGGATCTGCCCAGCAACTTGATTTAAAACCTGTGGTATTTGCTCCAGATCAATAAGAGCACACAAGCCAAGCACACACATCTTTCTGTCATGAAGTCTACAAAACAGAAGAGTAAAACAGTTGCAAGTTTTGTCATGATTTACGAGCAGGTCATACACAGGTGTATCACACAGAATCATCTGCAGAAGTACAAACACTTACCCCAGGAAACAGTCCACGTCATTAAGCCACTGAGTTATGAAGTGATTGGTGACAGGCTCCACATTATTGGGGAAACGAAGATTTTCCAATGTATTTAATAGTAAGTGAGGATTGTAATACAAAGCAGCTATGGCAACCTGGAGGCACATGGTTCGCAGTTCACTGGTTTTCACTTCTCTGGTCAGTCTCTCCAAGGCAGCTTCCACAAACAAGGGTATGCACTGACAGCGAGAACATTACACACTCAGTGATCAAAAATAAAACTTGTCCTTCTGTACTTCAACAGTGTGGCACATAAACACAGATGGCATAAAATGGAGTCATTTTTAATTGCCAGCAGAAGTCAGATACAAAGATGAAATGAAAATGTGAAAATATTTAATCACATGGATTTTGTGACATCCTGCGCAGCAAATGTAACTTCTGGTTCTATAATCTTGTGTATTAAAAATGGAAAATAGAGGAAATGTGTACACTAGGAAGTCTGAAAAATCAACTTATTCATCTCTCAAATTCCAACTGCCACACGTGCATAATGAAGTCCCTGGTCTCTCTATTACACTGATTTGGATTCTAGGAACTTCATTTTCATCCTTCCTTATATCAAAGCTATGAGCTTGACAGATTGAATAATTTTCACTAGAATTAGCTTAGAGTGCAATTAATTGACTTTTTAGAACCACGATGCTCCTGAGGTGGCACTCTTCCAGATTCCTGAACACACCAGAGCTTTGCAGTGTCCTAAGTTCTGGAGCCAAAGTGTGCAGGAATTCTCTCTGCAGTGCTGTCAATGAGTACCACTGAAGTACAAGCCAGGATTATTGGCCGCACCACACAAAGTGCTCGTAACAAAACCCATCTTAATACGTAATCAATTAATACTACACAATAAAATATTTTAAAAGTATTCGTTTTAGCAACCAAAGTTGTTACCAACCTGATCGATGCCACGCCCTTTACACTGAAGAATAATTACTTCTAACAGCTTTGCTGCATGACATTCTGCATCTTCTCCAGCAACTCCTGTAAGGACCTGAAACACAGCAATTACTGGTGGTTTATCCCCTCAAGGAGTATTCTCTATATACTGCTTTGCTTTGGAAAGCCAGTAGGAATTTACCCCCTCTAACAACGCCAGCATAAACAGCTATCAGTGACGCAGCCAAATCTACAGCAAAGGCTCAGTGTGACAACCAGCGACTGAAAATTGCTGAACGTGGGCAAAACTAACCTACGTATACAAATATTCAAAAACTCTATGGATGCTGAGCTTACCACAGTTACTGCAAAAGCATCAGTTGCCATTTTGCCAAGGGTTATTTCCACACACAGAACTTTTCTTATGCATTAATGTACTGAATTTCGTAGAAGTTTTATTTACAAAAATGGGATATCCAGTGGAAGACCATGCAGTACCTAAAACTTGTGTTAAAAATTCACTGTGCTCAGCTAACACCAATCGCTAAGTGGTCATGACAGGCTCATTTTATATATAACATTCCAAGAATTTACAAACAGCCTAATTGGCCTGGTTGCAACTTGTTTTCAAAGGCTGGCATGAGTTCTTCACTAGTATTTATAGAATACTAAAATAGTTATTCACTATAATATTTAAACATCTTCAAAAGAATTACTCAGGAAATACCACAGGCAGCACAGCTGACAGTTCACCAAAGCTCTTATATAGACACCACACATCATATCCAGGAGTGGAAAACTGAAGTCCCCACAGATTACTATTAGAGATGATAAAACATGAACACCATCTTATAAAGAAGTATTCCTTTCCTCACATGGGGCTAACACTCTAGAAAGCTGTACATTCTACATTTTGACTGGACAAAGAAAGCCCAGTAATACAAAATAGAATACAGAAACCCTGCCCAAAAGTGCCTGGACTGAGTCAGACCAACTGCATTCTGCTCCCAGAATTTCACTTGGCACGAACTTGGGAAAATAATATCCTATTCTTGTCCCTTTACCTTCCATCTCTACTCCATTTGTTTAGCTAACAGTTGTCAGACCTTCAGCACACATACAGCATGTGTATCCTGGCCATGGTGAGGCTACAAATCCCAGATGAAAGAATCCACCTACCTTTTGCAATCTGTCTTGCATGCCCATATGCACAACGTGTACTGCACCAAACCTGGTTTATTCTGCTTTTTTTTGTGTATGACTTATTTTTCCCTTCTGCCAAAGGCATATATGTAAAATTTTAATGCAATCTCTTTAAATTTCTCTGCAGTAACTTAGTAATTTGGGGAATCTCAGAGGATGTTAGCTAGCAAAATGCTTTAAAGAGCAGATGTCAAAAGCTGCTGTGGAAAAAAGTCCAGTTTAACACTGTTATTTCTTCAGAGATGGCAGGTTTTGTTACCACACAGGAATTTACTCACCTTCTTGCACATACTGTAGATCATTTCAAGATATTTCGTGTCTGACAGAAGTGTATCTGTATCAACAGTAACATAATTATGCAAGAGAGGCATCATATCTGTACAAAAAGAAGGATGATCACAGTTAGGTATTGTCTGCATGCTATTAAAATCAGGTTGAAATCTGTATATTAATAATTACAGTAATTGCTTAATGTTTGCCAAGATAAGTGCATGCAAGTCACAGGTGCCTTAGCAAAACAAGTCTGGTAACAGCAACAGCAAAATAAAGTACTTCAACTGTAACCTCACTTGAGTGTTTTCCTAACATTTCAGCCATTATGCAATTAATTGTATGGCTGAAATAGCATCCATGAAACCGTTTCGCTTCCTGATTTATTTTTATTACTTACCAGTAAAATAATCAAAACCATCCTGCTGGAAGACTTCAAACACAAGAGGAAGAAGCTGCCACATTTGTGCAGAAACCTGTTGGCAGGTCAGACTATGAGCCAAGGAAAAGATCTCCTCGTAGAATTCTAAAACAAACAGAATCTAGGTAAATATCATGCCAATGCCATGCACTTCTAAAAGTCAGCCAGCAGAAGTACAGATACCTAATACATGCTGCTGCAGAACTGTTCCAATCACTTGCAAACAGATCCCTTCCAGCTGCTGGGTAATCTGAAAAAAAATTAAAAAGGGAGATGTATGACTATTTTCAGTACTTGGGAGTTGAAATTAAACACATTTTAAAATTTGTCAAAGCAGTTTCTATATATATAATATAGTTTTTAAAAACAATTAGAAATTTCTCACATTTTAGAGCACTGAATGTGTAAGAGCAGCACTGAGCTAAGGATTTGCAAGATAGCTTTCAATACAAGGTGTTTTTTGAGTATTGGAAGATCTTATTATAGGGTATCCTTTAAAAAGAAAAGCCTCACAGTAACCCTATGCACCAGTTCAGTCCTATTAAAATACTGTAAGCAAATATATATATATATCAAAAGAGTAAACAGTGGAAATCACAGGAAGTATTTCCTGTTCCAGAAAAGAAATTAAAAACAAAAACAAACAAAAAACCAAACCAACCAAACAAAACCCCCCCCCTCACAAAAACAACAACAACAAAAAAACCCAAATACCACTTCCCAAACCTAGCTTAGGATGTTCGTATGGTATGGAGACCACCAGTCTAAATGCTGGTCCTACAGATTCAGTGTTCCCCATTAGCATTTATTAGTCCATGGAATAGCTAACAAAACAGTCATTAACCTGTTGAGGCCACTCACCTTGCAGAAGGACAAGTAAAGGTTGAGTTTCTGGTCTTAGCTATGCAGAACAGGATTTGAAACTAACCTGCTAAATACCTTATCTCTTGGAACACTGGTCATCCTGTGTGAGATGTCTCTAAATATAAATGTTTACTGGTCAACATTTTCAAACTGAGTTCCTCAGGACTAGCATATCGTTACACAGACTTTTAATTTAGAAGGCAAGGATTTGCTGACAAAAACAAATACATGAAAAGCTTGATGAGCAGCTCTAGCAACAAGTAAATGAGCTGAGCTGGTCCTTGGCTTATTGTGTGGCAGCACTGGATTCTGCCCTTGGGAATTCGTATGATGCTGCTTCTTTAGTAAAGTCTTCAGAGCTCTACAGTTCATTACTGAACTCTTTAGTCACTGAAAAAACTATAATGTATTTATTAAATGACAGCAGCTGACTTTGTCAAGAAGGATTTTAATCAGAAATAGCACCTTTTGAACTGGCTGTACTCTGGACAGAAGTGAGTCCATTCATTACAACAGAAAAAAACGGCAGAAGTTTTCATCCCAGTGGAGAATTCTGCAGGGCAGATGAGGCAGGTAAAATCTCCCATTTCTGAGCACAGCCACAAGAGCTGTATTTACCCACATCGATTCTGTCACCGAGAGCAAACCCAGTCAGCTGAGTCAATGTTTGGAGCTATATGAAGCTTTATCTGTTTTGTTTGAAGGGCAGAGCTCATCAAATCAGATGTGTGTTTCCAGCTGAGCTGACAAAGTTCCACCTGCTACAGACACATTGCTCCCACTACGAGAACAAGAAGCTGGATTCTTATGGGAGATACTGTGGCAACATTTATGCTCTATTACTGCATGCACTGCATTAGAAAAGTGACCCACTCTGTTACAACTTGGCTACATGATAAGTTCTTCACTATTTTCTGTTCTAACATATTTTTGGCCAAAAGGACAGTCTGTCAGGTAACAATGCCAGGAACACTGCAACTGTAAACGACTTACAGTGTCTCAGACCATAGAGATCAGCTTTAAAGTAATTTTTACTTACTTCCTTGTGATCTTCAACTACACTGAGAAGTGTATCGATGGTATTCAAGATTCCCATTGCTGTTACTGCTTTGTCATCACTGCCCTCTTCATCTGGACCAGTCTGGATCACCTGGTTAAATGTCATTGCCTGCACATAATAGCAGAACAACCCATAAATATGTCATTAAATTGTCCAAGTCTGGCATTCTGCACAATTTAAGAAGGACTTCTGCTGAGAAAACATGTACAAATAATAGCAGGTGACTGCTCTGCTCCAGAATTTCTTTTCAGGATAATAAAATTGGAATGTTAAGCCATTGGAGCTGTCACCCTTTCTCTACTCATGAATAAAAATATGTAAATGACATTATGTCCCATGCAAAAAAATACATTTTCTCCTGGCAAGTTCTTCTGACACAAGGTTTCCTCAGTAGCTGAACTAGACTGGAACACTTGGCAGCCATTCCCAGAGAGGACACACAAACAATTCCGTTTTAACTCCAAGGGCCTTTAACAGGGATTCACTGACCCGACCTCTGCTTTTGCAACCATTAATACAACTTGCTAGATATGGCCAGTGAAGCTCTGAATTTCTCCTGCAGATTCAACTTTATTTTCACAGCAAACTTTTCATTAAAAATATGCTCTTCAATTTAGTATTTTAAACCAGACAACCTAAGTGACATTTTAGAGACTACCTAAAATGTGCTATCAATTTCATTACCACCACTATCAGGAGAAAATATACAAAGATTTTGCAAACATTTCTAGAATTGTTCTTAGAAATTTCCACTTGGTGTAAGTTATGAAGCCACTTTTGATGAAAAATTGTCTACATGTAGAAGAAATTTACTTATATCAATGCACTTGAACAGACTGGAGTAAAAACAGCAATTAATTGATGGTCAAACTCAACTATCAATTTTAAATACCAATCTTTCCCATATTAAACATCTTCCCACGCCACTGTAAAGTCTCACCAAATGCTGTGTCATTTCTACTGCAATCGGGGTAACTTCTTCGCTGTATTCACAGATCATCTTCTGAATCACATTAGTAAGATCATCATTTTCGGTCTCTCTTATAATATGAAGCAAAGCTTGCATTACAGGTCTAATGAATGGAGTAATATATTCTTTAGCTGTAAAACAGGTGGAATGTTTCAATCAACATCCTTAGAAAACCGCAGATCAGTGTAAGAAATTCAAGATATACTTTATTTAGTGCTTCAGCATTAACATGCCAAAACCACGGGCAGTATAAATCATTATAGCAATACTACCATTCAGAACAATTTTTTAGTAACAATATATAACAAGAGGATCAAAATTTAAGTTTGAAAACCAGAGCTCTGCAGTCTGAATGCATGAAATGCAAGATTACTGATCAATGCAAATGTTAATTGAATGGGAATGAGTACATACACATCTTTGCAAATTACCTCAAATATTAAACATAGAATTTATGTTTGCTTTGTGGCTTTCATGCCAGCTTCAGGAATACTAAGCCAGGTAAAAGCTGCCTGGATCAAGACAGCCTTCTTTATTTTTTTAAATAAATTTTAACATGAACGAGTTATATATAAGACAGATATTGCCACTGTATTTCTGATTCAATTATTAGGTGCTATAAAACTGGATTTACTGTACCATGAAGCTCTTGTTTACAATGTTTTAATAATCACAATGTCTTATAATGTTAAAATGCAGTTTATTGTATTATTTATTTAAAAAAATCAAACTTTTCTAGCTGAAAAATTATAGTAAGTGATTACCGGCTACAGTTGCAAGAGGGAAATTAACATCAGGGAAGAAGAGAACAAGCCTGCCTGAACATCACAAAGTTAACACCTATTTATTCCATTAAAGCTCCCTGTAGCTGTCAGAAAGAGGGCTCCCACCTTTCTCTTGATTACTGATGAGAACTTGAAGAGCTATTGCAGCTTCCACTTTCACAGGCATTTCCCTATCATCTATCAGACACCGTCTCGTGAGTTCTAAGGCTGTCTGGAGATTCTGGTCACTTTTAAATTTCACTTCACAGAAATAATGAAGAACCCAGCAAGCCTGGGAAAAAAAGACATTGAACAAATTCAGAGCTGCAAAACCTACAAACAGGATTATTAACTACTTGCATGCCCATAACCTACACAAATCATTGAATGTGAGGTACAACTCCCGTTGAATAAAGATACTATAAAACTTTTTAATGATGAAGGTGTTTGAGAGTGTGGAGGCTGGTCAGTGGGAGGCTGTCTTGCAGACATCACTAGACCAGTACTATGATCTCAGGTTCATCTCTGGCCACAGGTTTTGTGTGAGCAGTACAGTCCACGTGCAAAACACACACAGACCCTACCACCAGACACAGACGGGAAACTGTGCACACAACGCTGCAGCCATTTCAAAACTACACAGGGACTATCTATAATCACACATAAAGACTGGTACCCATCCCTGGAATAAGTGTACAATTTCTTATGGAAAAGGTGCAGAAAGGAGAGCATCTATGAGAGGGAAAAGGTTGAATATTTCTGAATTCTTCAGCTGAAAGAGACTGCGTGTCTCACCAGTAAATGCCACACTTTCTTACCCGTGCTCTCATGTAACCCAGCTCACTGCTGAAGAGAGGGAACACATGATTCTGCAACATATATTCCATCTGATCCTTATAGATCTTTTTCTGTCAAAATATGAAGAGAAGCACATCAGTTTAAAAGCTCATATAAAAATGTATTTCTAGCCCAGTAAAAAAATGTCATACATGATAAAGTGTGAACAGTGTAACAAAACCCTCAGACTTTTAACTTATCCCTTTTAAAAAGTCAATTATGCAACAATCAAATCCTGTATTAGTAATTAAACTTGGATCCTACACGGATTTTTCAAATTTTCAATCATAATAGTGACACTTTTTCCCCAGCCATTTTTTGACCCCAAGAGACACCTTTTAATTGGCAGCACATTGGCATCAAAAGTAAAAGTGGTCAGGGAAACTGCTTGGAGCTGTGGTCCAAATACAAGTCCATGCCATGCATCTATTTTGCTACCATTTTAACTGAGCAACATCACTAATTTCATTTGATTTCCTCTCTTCTATACACAAAAAAGAGTTCATGAAACAAACAGCCTCTCGCTGGATGCATTTTTTTCCTTCCTTCCACAAAAAAGGGAATGTAATTAAGTGTAGCACAGAAATGCTGTAGTAATTCTCACCAGAAGCACAGAACTTAAAGGAACTTAAAACAATAATTTGAACTTGAACATGACCTATAAAACATTAGTAATTAAGTAATTAAGCTGACATTAAACCCAAAACAATTAAGTTCAACAGCTTAAAAAAAACTGGCAGCAATTCAGAAATTCGTGAACTCAGAGCTATTTGAATTTCTTCTTACGCACTACATGTTAGAGAAAGCATACAAGGGGCAGAAAAAGAATGAAAATAACCACCAGATTTGTTCTGCTTACTTTTAGGAGAATTTCAGCCAAAGAACCAATCATATGTAAAGCACCATCTTTCTTGCGAGGGTCAGCATTTGGCTCCGTAAGGATTTGATAACAAAAGCCCATTGTCTTCTGCAGGACCTGGATTACACGGAAGGTTAGTCAAAGTATTCCAATCAATCATCCCAGGTACCATTCTCAGTACTCTGAAATGCCAAAATATCTAATAGTCTGCTCCAAGTCTGGAATTTGGGCAATGATTTATGTTTTTGTTATAAACACACAATGTTCTTGATAGGTGGGTCCTAGGGCATTTTGCAAATACAAAAATCACAAATAGCCCAGTGCAAAATAAATTTGAAATTTCAAATTTTAGTGTATTGTGAGAGCAAAACTTTTATTAATAGCTCTTTCAGCAAATAAACTGAATTTAGCTAGTATGGTATTTCAGTATAATCTTTGGACAGCTTACCTCTTTTCTTTTACTACATGATGTAAACAATAATGTCTGAGCAGCAGTTGTTGGAGAAATGAAGTCTTCAAATACATCTGTTAAATAACATTAAAACAGTTATAAATTCCGGTCCTTTACTACAGTTCATGATCCAAATGTATTTAATATGAAAAAAACCCCAGTAATTTTCCTTTCAGGTGGTTAATGGTGCTTGCTTGCTACAGATATTCCAAGACCAAAGAGTAACACGTGGTTGGATACATATGTTTAGTGTTTTTCATGATCACTGCCTCTACATGTCTAATTTGAAGTTCTGTGTCTCTTATTTTTAACATAATTTTGGTAACAGTAGAAGCAGATGCAACAGTCAAGTTTTGACATAAATGTTATTTGCTTTACAGGCCAGCCCACAGAATTAATTGGGTTAAAAAATGCTCAGTTTCTTATTTCTCTGCAGAAGAAGATTATCAGAGCCTTGTGTAATACTTGTAGTGTTTACAGGTATGCCTCTGACCTGAGAGATAACAACTCCCAAACCCCTCAAGATTCCTTGTTCTAGCCACATAAACATTCCTCGTGGAGGGAAGAATTTGTTCAGGGAGTCTGACGCACGTTTTCTTCCCCAGCCTCAGAGGACTGCACAGACTTAGAGTAAACCCCAACATAAAGTAGCTGAGTACAGGAGGTGAAATGGGACAAGTCTGGAATGCCAGGCTTACTCTATAATGTGTCAATTACCACTGGGGTAAATCTGCTCTGAACTGTGCCATGGCTGAAATTCCCTAAGAAATCCAGGGCCTGAAATATTAGCTGTTGTAAAGCATAACCTTTAAATGACAGGAAATTTATGTAGTTGTTGTTAGCAAGACCAGGACTGTTTGACTTGTAATAAAAACTTGGTAACTGTAAAAATGAAATACTTTTACAAGTGCACAAACTCCTGTGTCATTGCTGACTGTTGTATCTTCTCTCCCTTTTCCACCAGTATGCCCAAGTCAACTATTAACTTCTATTATTCGGTTAATACACTGGTTTTCTCTCTTTTTTTTTCTTTTAAAGATTAAAGCCATTTCTGTTTTCACAGAAACACCCCACAAAAATCCCATCTTTGCATGAAATCATTTTTTAACATGAGTAGATTTCAAATGCTCACCAAATTTCATGCGGATATATTCATATGGATCTTCTTGCCAAAGCTCTTCATCAGCATCTGTATAGCACATCAATGGAAAAATAACATCTTGGATAATTCCCTGGAATAAAAAAAGAGATTGAAAACAGGTTAGCACTACTAAATCAATCTCTGTATTCTGTCCTGTATTTCAGATTTTCTCCATCCTGTCACTTCCTCATATGAAATCCTAACATCCTAAAACTATTTGGACTTAGAGTAGATTTATGTGGCACTTCACAAAAAAAGTCGATCCTTTGTGTTTAGGTAGCATTACAATACAACACAAGATACTAGACTGGCTTTGGATAATGGTATGTGGAGATGATTCAATGCCATAAATTCAGCAGCTAACACCATCTCCAAATATGTTGTGCTGCTGTGTTAGATTGCAATCTTTAATAAATTGAAGCACAAAAGAGAGACAGCAATAAATTAGCTGGCTTTGTATATGTTTCAAGGTAACCTTCACTAAACTGGTTTAAACTATTTCCACCAGCAATTTATAAGAGAAGTGCCTAAAATGTGAATTGTAGTAAGGCTGGAAACACTGTACAATAGACTCACTAATGTACTTCTGAGTCATCTAAGTATTAAACCCCGAAAATGGCTTACTTGAATATGAGGTTTCAGATTCTTCCAGGTGACTGCATGAGACACTCCTTGATTGATGTAATTCAGTGTTTGCTGCAGAACTCTAGGAGCCATGTACTGCTTTTCCTTGTATTGATACAGCACCTTCAGCAACACCTAGAGACATCAGATCTCATCAATAGCTTATACTGAGCACACACCATTTTCACCACAATTCTACCCTCCCTCACAAGCCTACATAAGAACCCCTCCAAACTGAACAAAACCCCCATTTATTCATTAGGCTAAAATGGGTACTGACTAATCCTTCTACCAAATGTCATTGTTAATTTTATAAGACAATTTGCAGCTCATATTGGGTGCTTGCACATGTTTCAAAAATACCATCTTTAATAAGACAAACTATACATAATAATTCACCACCAACACATCCCAGGGGGCCTTGCCCTCTGAGGTTTATTATTCCATCTTGCCACTCTTTGGGGGCAGAAATTCACACCCAGCCATTGGATCGGAATACTCTTCACCCACAGTCTACTGATCCGTGCCTCTGAGCAGCCTCACAGCCACACAGCTGTGTGAGGAGTCTGTGTGTGGAGAGTGATCCATCAGCCACTCCCCTTGGCTTTCTGGCCTCAATTCTTCTCCTGAGCTGGCACCCAGAACTCCTCACAGGGATCTACCTGTGTTCAAGCCCATGGCTCTCCACAAGTAAGGTCATGAAATGGACATGGGAACATGACCAGTAATTAAATTACAGTTCACAGGAGAGTTTTGCATGGGTAATGCAAAGGGAGTTCCCTGTAGCCCAATCCAGGTCAGTGGCAACACCGCACCTTCAGAAGCAGCATCTCCAACTGGAGAGAAAGGGCAAATCCCATTTCCAGGGTTTTATTTAATTCTTCACACAAAACAAGCATTTTTTTAAAAATCCAAACCCGAAGGGACTGGAAAGATATCTATTAATCTGTAATATTACCAAAATAAAAACCTGGGGAAAACAAGATTCATTATTTTGAAAATGAATGCCGTTGATAGCATTTATTACACAAACACTGAAGTGTTTTTCCCAAAGGAATTGCCTTGCACTTCAGTTTAAGGAGGATGCAGTCATTCACCAAAATATTCACAGCTTTAAAAATGGTTTAATGCTCTACATACTTTTTCAGTTCCTGAAGTTTGAACTGCTCATGTTTAAAAACCTCCAGGATTTAGAGAGAAATTACTGGCTGGTACCCACACCTGAGTACAAGGTTTTGGCGGCATTAGGTATTGAGTTAGGATAGAAGAGAGCAAAAGTTCAAACTTGCAGTTGTAAAGATATTAAAAAATTAGGAAAATGTTTAAGAACTGCAGTGAGGAAAAGCAGGATGGACACTCTGAGGCAAATAAAATAAAATTCTGTAAAAGTGCCAAGGAACAACAAGGCAGCAGTGTCCAACCAGGGCTTAGTTATGGCTCATGAGAAGTGTCTTGAGCAAAACAGCTGCTAACACAAGGGATAAATTCAAGGTGTTCCAGCTCGGCAGCTCAGCCTGGTTTGGACAAACTGAGAAAGTTTAGCTAAAGTGAATGCTGAATGCACAGGAGTTTGGGGTTTTTTTGAGGGGTGAGGGATAATCAATGAGAAGTAATTATGACAGTAATATTAGCAGTATATTTCAAGTTTATACTTGAACTACCTGTAGTCTCATGCCTTATACTTATCTATTACTCCTTTACTAAAAGGATGCAAACGCTTTGGAGAGTAGAGAGAGCACAATGAAACACATTATCCAAATCTGTATTCTTCAGTATTTCACAGATTTTCTATTTCTGTAAATAAACACATGCTGCTCAAAAATCTTCCACAACACTTTTTCGACAGATTCCATGCCCTGAGCAGAGGCCTAAGATCTATCTTCTGCAGAAAAATGGAAGGCAGAACCTTAAATACAGTCTGTCTTCCTAACAAGTTACATTATTGTTTAGGAACAAAGCCTGCTAAA
The DNA here is from genome assembly GCA_013397845.1 of Melanocharis versteri. Taxonomy (NCBI): domain Eukaryota; kingdom Metazoa; phylum Chordata; class Aves; order Passeriformes; family Melanocharitidae; genus Melanocharis; species Melanocharis versteri. The sequence goes on along the minus strand of VZTG01006079.1, from coordinate 24,698 downwards.
GTATTCATTTTCAGCAGTTTTCTTTAAAAACCTGAATTCTTAGAGTTTCCTAGCTGCATTAACAGTAAGGATCAAATTTGATTCAAAGACAAGGTAAAGAAAAACAAGCATTTTGTCAAACTGTTAAAATTATCTTTTCAAACACTACTTTTGGCTATAGCCTTTTGTCAGAACTTTATTTCATCCTGGAAGTGCAAAGCAACCAGTAAGGCCTTAAAGAACATGCAATAATTATCTGTCTAATGTCACCTGGAGGTGACAGGTGAGCACCTCAGGAAGCAATGCTGACACCACTTGTCTGAGGGGAATGTTGGGATATATTGCCTCACACTCAATGTGACAAATGTTTTCCATACTTTGGCCAACCTTCAAAAAGCATGAATTTATGAGATACTTTCCCTACACTTCTTCTTTTAAAGTCCTGTAATTAATTATAATTTCATTAGAAATTAAGAGAACTGAAACTGAACTATGAACTGTTTGTCTGACTCAAAGGCTTTGAAGAAAACATTCCGCACCATGAGATTTTCATAAATTAATAGTCTATTTACATTTGCAACATAATCACCTTAAAATAAAGGTATTTATAAACTAAACACAAGGAAATTTTATAAAAACATACCTGAGGTTTTTAATTAATCTAAAGACACTTTGCATACAGTAGACCCTAAAACACAGCACAAGTGGCAACCCCAAAACAGGGAGACGAGTGGAATGGGAACATCAGAATTACCTGCCTGTAAGAGAGCCTCTGCTTGATCAGGCTTTTGCAGAAGGCTGCAATCTTAGTATTTACTGACTTTGAGTCAAAGAAAAACTGTACCAGAGTAAAAAATGTAGTTCTGAATATCAACTACACCATATAATTATACACATTTCTTTCAGAAAGGAAAAAATTGGTAGCATTTCTCTGAAGCTCATCTGAGGGCTTGTTAGTGGAAAGTGGATTGTGCTATGTGGGAAACTGACAATTTCTTTAGCATTCTTTTATTTTAACCCACAGACATCACTGCTTTCCACACCAATGTGCTTGAAAAAATATTGTGAACAAGAGCAAGAAGCCTTTTCAGCAAATAATGAAATAAGCAATCACTGCTAATTCTAAACTTATCCTAATACTCCCCCCACACTCAGTGTTTCTTACTTGCTGAACACCAACAGCGAAGGCCTTCAGGAAAACTTCAGCGAACTCATTGTACTCCTTGGAAACATTACCAGGGCTTCCATACCTAGAATTAGAAGCAAGTATGTAAACTCAAGGGTACAGCAATATTACTGACTTGAATATTTGCTTGGTTTTTTTTTTTTTTCCTTAAATAATAATGGAATAGAAAATACCTCTCAAAGAGCCTAGCTAAGATATGCAAAGCCCACTTCTTGCATTTCCACCAAGGCAACTCAGGTCTATCATCTTCATCAACCTGAAGGGTTTCCTTTAGGGAAAGAACAAAATTATTTACCAATTATTCATGAAGTTCAAATTATATGTAATTTGAACAACTACGTAGTATACCTTGCTTTAACCTGCCATTTGCACTTCTAGCTTAATAGAAGTATGAAGTACAACATATCTAAAATTAAATCCCATAAAATATGCCTAAACAATCAATAAATTTTTGAAGCAAGAAACAAAAATAAGTTTTGCTATAATTTGAAAACAACAGAACTTCCATACAAGCTACATATTTTCAAAATTTGTTTAGTCTGTTTAAAACTCCCCATTTAGCCTAATCTTTTTTTAAAATTATTTTCTTGGCATTTGTAGAGAAAAAAGAATGCAGAAATAAAATATTAAACTGTTTAACATTCTAATGAATGAAAAATACTTAAGCTTAAAGACATAAATAGCCAAACGCCACTTACAGCTGGTACGTCCCTATCGACAACAGTCTTCAGGATTTCTATCCACTCAGTCAGGTTTTGCTGATTTATCAACTCCAAAGGTAATGTGTACTGGTTAAAAAAAAACAAAAGGGGAAATTATTTTTAATTGCTTTGTAATAAACTTATGTTACTTTTACAGTTCGAATTTTAGCTTTCAAATATTTGCCTACACTTAGCTACTATGAAAGATTAGCAATTTACTTGAAAAACCAGGCTAAAGAACTCAACACAATCTAACCTATATCCTAAATATCCCCGAAGGTGCTAGAGGTCCTTGCTCCAATTCATTGTGCTTATGCAATGCTAAAATGCTACTTAAATGGATGTTACTCTAATTTCTGAAGCATTTAACAGCAGTTCCATTCCAAACTGCTATATTTACACTGGTAATTCTCTGTAGGCTGGCCTCCACAATCTGTCCTTAGAAAACTCATTTTCTAACTATTTTTCCAGCAAACACCCTACCTTAGAGGATGGCATGTGTAACTTTTATCTAATGCCAACCAGGAATAGCACTGCACAAAAGTAAAAGCACAAGACAATCAGAAACTTGTGATTCATGAAGCTGAGTAGTAGGGGAAATGATTCAGATGTAATCTAATACTGTAATATTTCTGTCATTCACTATTTTAAGGAAAAGCATAATGCTTTAATTTAAATTATTGTTCAAGAATATACCAAGTTTTTTACCTGGACAAGGGCATAAAATATTTTGAAGATCTGTTTCTGGATAAGGACAGACTGGTCTGATGGATCATTCAAGAGCTGAATGAAGCTGTCCTTCAGGACTGGCAGAAAATGTTGCATTGCAGCTATCAAAGGACTCCGCTCCTCTGGTTTCTTGTACCTTTGGAGAGGAACAAAACCAGTTTTGTAGTTCTTTCAGGCAGCTTTTAATTGAAAAAGCCCGCCTTGCCCCAGTACAGGCACAAGTGGGTTATATGACAGCTCATAGCAACCTATGACTTAAAAAAACCCCAAGTCAGTTCCTGTGACAGAATCTGAAATAAAGCCATAGCTGGACAGTGTTACAGACGAGAAATATATTAATCAGAGTTCACAATTTATCAAAATATTTGAAGAAGCTAGATTGCTTCACTGACACTGGATCAAGTAAACTGAAGTCTCTCACAGCCTGCCACTGGTGGCTCTCACACCTCACCATTTAATTTGCCTAAACCCAACAAGAGAAGGTAGAGATTTAAGGCTGTGGGGCAGAGACTGAGCAGGCTTCAACTGCAACCACCCTTGAAATAAAGCCTCAGACCTTCTATGCTGGGGACAGCCCACCAGCTTGCCCATGCTGAAAACAAAGCTCCATTTCTCTTCTCAAACATGTCAAAATTCCTGAAAGGAAACAAAGCCACATTTTGAAATCTTTGCCCCAACTTTTTAACTTATACGCAAGAAACTCCTTATTGATTCAAGAGCTATCACAGAAGAACACGATCTTGTCCACACTGGTGATGACAGTAACAAGGTAAAATATCATTTTAAGATTGTATATTTATTTCTTGATTCAGCAATCAATACTTGTCATACTCTTGGACTCCTGTGAGAGATTTTTGGGTTAGAGGACTGAGCTTTGGTTTGTTTTTCAAATACATTTTTCGTAGACTTTTCACTAATATTAAACATCAATCCTCAGCTTCCTAAACAATGGCGCTTTTCAGAATACAACAAGATACTCAATCTGCTGCCAGATGGCATGTTCTGTAAAAACTACTACAAAACACTGAGCTCCAAAATCCTGTTCAATAATACAGTTTTCATGCATTTTCGGAACCAAAAACCCAAACATTAAGATTAAATGTTGCTTAGGAAAATTCAGTTTCTAATTTCCACAAAAAATTGAAAAAGACAAGAAAAAATGACTATGCAAAGAACAGCCATTTGATCTTGCTGGTTGATTATGAAGAAGAAAAAATGGGAAAAGCTCCAAGATATTTGTGTCCCATGTTAAGGAAAAAAAAAATCCACTTAAATATTCCTACAACTCAAGCAGTAAAAACTTGATCAAAACCATAACATTACACAGATTCCTGTCCCACTAAACTGACTGAAACACACTGAAATGTGCACATTCCCACATGATTTGTGACACGGAACTCACCCTTGTTGACTCCAGCAGAAAGCTGAGCAAGCAAGAGCAGTTCCTGGCCTCAGCTGAAGTGTTTGATCAGCTGCGACTACAGACACACCTGTTACCTTATCACACAGTGACTGTGCTCAGATCCCTAAACATGGATTTCTATCAGCATAATTCACTACCAGAGAACACTTCTTGATTTATAGCTCACAGATCTCTGCTGCACTTTTGGTTAAAGATGTTTAAGCTGAAAATCAATTGAGAAATTTTTTGCTTTTCTTTCCTAGCAGGACTAGCAATTTTCAGCCACTAAGAAAACTCCCACTTGGGATTACAAAGATCTTTATGGCATTCCTGTAAAAGAACTTTTGAGAAACTGACATTCACTGTTTTACACCGATTGATGTAAAATTCATTAAATTAGATGGAAATTTTTCCCTCCAACATTTTAAATCAAGTATCTGAAACAGGAATGTTATGTATTCTCATGCTTTGAAAGAGTAGGTTGTGGATTCCATCAGTTCCACTACTACACTTCCCTGACTCCAGGATTATCATTTTCTCTGATCACCCAAGTGATCATACCAAAGTCAGTTCACTAATTCTGAGCTCCCCAACATTCCGGATTTCACACTTTGAAACCTTTCTACGGTTACTATCACCAAGTACTAGAGTAGAAACTGTTTAAAAGATTAAACCCGATTTAAATAATAAATTCCTGCAAAAGCCGTGATTTTGAGCAGACTTTTTTACTGCCATCAATCCATAAAAAACAAGTACCACGTCAAGGTTTTAAAACATCCCTTTTTTTCTGAATTCAGACTTCTAGAAGGATTTTTTCTGTCATTTTTTAGTGGAGAAGATATACGAGTGAGCATCTGCATAGCAAGTGTTCAAGAATACTTTCTAAAATTACATTTCCATCACCTTTGTGCAGCCCCACACACAATTCTATACGGTTACAATATACACACAGAATACAAAAAATACACACCAATATATTAATTCTGCTGGTTTATATGGAGAAAGACCAGAAAGAACTTACTCATAGTTTTTCACAAGTTGATAAAGACAGAGAAGAATTCCAAGCCAACAAGCACTATTGTCAGACTGGAGATAAAATCCAATTTTCTCCACAACTGCAGTCCAGCGACTCGGATAATCATACTTGATAATGTGGTGAATGCAAGTAGTAAGCTGTACTCTGGAAATCAAAAGCACAACAATTAAATAAGTTACTACTATGATTTAAATAATATTCTTCAAGGCTTGAAACAGCAGCTACTGTCCATACTTAGACTTCCTTTAAAATTTGTTTAGAAGGTTTAGGTTCTGTACTTTCTGCTTAATATTCTCCATTTAAGGAATTTTAAATTTCTACATGCTACACAAGCTGAAAAGTGTTTTTCCATCTACATTAATTCTATGTTTAGGACACACTGTGTGTGACAATGATGCTTAGCACGTGCGTGATCTTAGCTAGAGGAAAAATAAAAAAAGAAAGAAACCCAACAGTCAGAATCCACAGGCAATTCATGCAGAGGCTAAAGCTGTGCACCTGATCAGCTCAGGAGAGTGGATAATGGCTTCTACAATGTTCTCACGGATACAGTGTCTATCTTCTTCTGGGATGGAGTAAGGTGGGATCTCTCCTGGAGCACTTTCACGGTCTGGCCAATACTGGGTTATCATATTCTTCAAGTAGATAACCCCTGTGAAACAAGAGTGGCAAATCAGCTGACAGCCATTCCAAGTACAAAACAAACACACATCTTGCACGCAAATTTGTTTTAGAACAAAACTGACCAAAATTACTAAATCACTGGCCCTTCCTAAGTAGGAGAATCAAAACGCATAATCCATGCAAATTATTAACCCAATAATTTACTAAATTGATACTCCTTCACCCATTTCATATAAAAATAATAAAGGTATTGCTTTTATCTGTGATTCAGCTAAGTAGCTGTGGAACTATTTAGCAACACACTTCTGAAAAATCCTTTATAATAATTTTCTCAATATTTTCATTAAAACTGAAAAAGAAAAGCTGATCAATACTAATGATGACCTAAAACATCCCTTGTAAGCAAAAAAATCTAATTAAGTTTGTGATACAAGAATGAATGCTAGAGAAACAGAGCTCCTTTATACCCAGGTTATGGGCCACAGCAATTTGTAGCAATCAGGCTGCAGGAACAAACCCTGCATTTACCATCTGACAACCAAATCCAAACTGCTTGTGTGGCAGAATTTAAATTACAGCACTTAGGAAAGTACTTACAACATGCAACAGGAAATCTCAAATGGCAAACTGGTAACAAAGTTACTGTTAATCTAATTCTACATACGAGTCCATAAAGCAACTTGTCTTCCTAAATTTCATAGGCACCTTTGGAAGATTCAGAAACCAGAGGGTTTCTGAAAGTGTCTGCAGAGGTCAAGAAACACTCAGCAGATTATCACAAGACAGAAGTGATAGAGACTTCAGCCAGCCCTCGGAAGGATCTATCATTAATTGCTTTGCAAACACACACGGTTTGTAAGTTGGGCCTTGAACGAGCCATCCCCACTCTCCACAGGATGCTTTGGGGTTTAATCGGCTTACATGGAGGAAGGTGAAATTACAGAGGTTTTCTCCAAACTTCTTTTTGCATGTTATACTTGTAAAGCAGCAACCTTTTTGAGTCATCATTTGAATGGTGCCCCCAAGCAGTAAGATAAAAATGCAAGTTTAGGCTACAACTTACAGTAGTCTACTACATGGAAAGGTCCAAATAAGCAATCCAGACCCTCCTGGCCAGTCAGAAAACCCACTGAAGTATTGTACTAAAAGCTTCTATCAAGTAATTAGAGCAGCTTTAAAGTGATGTTTGGAGCTGTCAGTAATCAACATCCAATTTTACTGATGGCTCACGTGCAAATAAGCAGGGTTCCCAAAGACATCATTTGTTTTCTTCCACTTAGTATGTTTAGAAACATTAGTGCTCACAGCACAAGTTTAAATGACCTCCTTGGACCAAGTGCACCAGTATCATAAACCATTCTGCTTCCCCAAGGAATGTCCACTAGAGATAAAGGGGAAGAATCATTCAAGAGCCAGACACACCTTTTCTTTCTGTCTTCCTTACTCAGTGTATGGCGCCAGATAATAGCTCATGATGACTGTAACTGAGCAACTCCCAACTTTTGAGTGCTTGATATTAAAACCATTAGAATTCTTTAACAGTATCTGCATGTGTACTTGTGCATATGCACCATTAGAGTAGGTACAATGAAAAAAAAATTTGAAAACTTGCCTGCCTGTCTCACTGGTAAATCCAGCTGCTCGGACATAGTGATCTGAAGCAGAGTTGAAACAAAGTTCACTGACTTATGAGCCTATGGAGAAGGGGAAAAAAAAGAGTTACGTTTTAGAATACTCCCATTAAATTTTACAATATCTTTATAATGACGTAATGCAATCAATAGAATACCAGCAATTCAGCCAGCTGCACAGGAGTCAGCTAATCAACCAGAGCACTCCGAAGTTTTGTGCTCACTGTATTTTGAAGATAGCAAGGGGGAGGAAAAACCCTACTGTTTAAGGTAACAGAGTTGAAGAAATCACTGAACAGGCTGCAGGAATCAGCCTTCCACAGTGACCAAAAATGTTCCCCATTCAGAACAAACACTTGAAGCAAGAGCTCCTAAACAGTCTGAAAATCCCAAGTGCAGCAAGTTTACAGTGACCGTCAGCAAGGTATGAGTCCATTATATAAAAAGCTAAGAAACAGATGGGAACTATGTTTTCAAACTAAGTCCAACTCCTACTTCATCCTTCTGAAAAAACAGTTTCAAGGGACTACTGATGCACTACTGCAGCAGCTGTTCACAGAACTACATAACAGCAAAGCAACAGCAGGGAGATCCAAATGGAGACACATCTGCAGAGTAACAACTTCCTAAGGATTTGCAGGAGTCTCGCTAATAAAGAAAACAAAACATGTTTTTTCTTACCATAATGAGAACTGTCATTGATACATTAAGGACTGAATTGTACTTTCAATGAGGAAACAAACCTTAACTTTATTACAACACCCTTTACCCATCTTTCCCAAGCATCAAGCACTTGAGACAATAAATTAATTTTGCTGGGAAAAGTGAATTGCAATCCTTAAAAACTAACTCTACTTTTCTTAACTGAAACGCAACATAATTTTCCTTGAGGTAAAGAGTCCATGAACATGACTCACAGTGGGAAATCCCTATTTTATACATGGAAAAAAAATTCACAAGGGAGGCCAAGGCCTGGAACACTTATCCACAATGGCTGTGGGACCTCATCCTTAGAGATATTCTGTTGGACAAGTCCTGACCTACTTCATCTAACTTTCAAACAGCTTTGCTTTTCTGCTTCACTTCACTTACATGACAATGTTGTTTCCTATGCTCTTTGCAGTTCCCCTATCAAAGACAACTGCATAGATCCACATAACTTAACCTGTTAAACTCTTAGGAAAACACCTCTTACCCACCTGTTACTTTGAAAACCATCGAAATTACACTATTTATCAAAACCGAATAGCTGTGTCAGATACTGCAGCCACTTCATATCATAAAGAGAAATATTTTGAAATTATCCTTCCATTCCTTTAGTAGGACCAAAAGCTCTTCTGACAGTATGAAATGATGTCAAGATTCCTCCTAAGTGTGTAATACTGCTCAGCCCACCCCTACAGTACCAGAATGTCCTCTTCAACTTTCATTTTCCTGAGCAAGTATCTCCAATAGGTTCCAGTATAAACAAGTGTAAAAGGGACAGCCTGGGACATGACATTGGTACTCAGATTTGCTCAGTGTAGTTTGTTTTCTATCTCTGCTTCGTTAAAACAGATTTCAAATGAAGAAGAAACTTGACTTAGGAATTTGCTCAAAATGTTGAAATACTGTTGTACACATTCATCCTGTGCCCTAAAGCTCTACAGGCTCCAGAGCACCCAGAAGCATCTGGTGCCACTGAAATGTTTATTTGCAGAGTGTGATTTGATGGACTGGGAGTAACTGACACTGCAATATGAGCACACGTCCTGCTGACCCACGTCCCTCTGATATCCCTCAAGTCCTCCAGAAGCAAACACACTTTCAAATGAAAAAAAAAAAAGAGCAATTGTCTTCAACTGCCAAGTAATGGCTGAATAAATAAATTTAAAATAAAATTTACTAGTTGGGTTGGATTTCTCCTACAGCTCCAGGTCCGTTAAGTTCCTCTTTTCCTTAAGGAACATTAATAGACACACAGAGTCCTGCAGCACATTCCGAATTACATCAGACCCTAATTCAGCACAGCACTCAATTATACGCTCAACATTAATGTCAGCGGAAGTGCTCCTGTATTTAACGTGTTACGAACCTGAAGAAAGCTTTCAGTTTCAATAACCTTTAACTCACCCACAAATAAGGTCATATTAGTCTCCATAAAATGGACTTGAAAGTGCAAACTGATGTCTTTCCACAAGGGCTGTAAGCTTAACAGATACCTTTTCTGTAGTGAAAATTTGCAATGTTTGCAAAGTCAGAAGCATTTAATCCTATAATTTTAAAAACGAAGGAGCACTTTCCCTTTCCCATGATAAATGACCACTATTCTTTTAATAAAAACCATCCACTTCAGCAACAAATATGGAAATAATGCTCAAGAGCTACTAAGGAACTAACGGAAAAACCAAAAGAAATTAAACTGAAAAATCTTATGTCTTAAAAGAAACAAAAAAAAATAGACAGCAGTGTATAAAACTGCCACACACTGAAATTTAATAAAATACCAAAGAATGCTTTCTTCATTTACAAAGACAGGACTGAGCCTGTGCCTATAGTAGTCTACAGAAGCTCCCTAGAAACATCAATTCTATTAGTATGGGGATTAATAAATTTTCATTAGGTTCTTTAAACTGTGGCAAGCTTTAAGGGACAGAACCAAAACATCTACACCATTATCTGTTTGGTTTTTTTTAAAATCTTACAAGTATCATCCTTATTAGCATCTGAAGCATCAGACTCCAACCAACCATGAGGATGAGCTACTTTATCACCTTCAGTGGTTCAAAGCAGATTCAGCCGAGATATAATCTGTGCTTTTAATACAAGCAAAATACCTCGTACTTGCCAATCAAAGCCTGCTCTTAATCCCCTCAGTTAATACCTACATTCACACAGAGCTACATTAACACTTCCATGCATTCTGTATGGAATATAAAGGACTCCCAAACTCTTCACAATGACCTCCTTCCCAAGGCACTGAAAGGAAGGTGATTCCAGAGAAACTGAGATGTAGGGATGAATAAGGACAGTTCCATGAAGACAAGAGGGTACTGAATGCTCAAAGAAAACAACAAGTACTACAATAATCTCTCATGTGCTCCCTTGCTCTGCTTCACTCTTAAAAAGAGCATCCAATGTTTTACTGGCACTTGGAAAAAAACAACTGAACCTAAAATAAGACACCACATAGGTGCCTTTCTGTATCTGCATCGTTAAAAAATACTGAACGCACATCTATTTCAGCTATTTCTATCTTTAATAATTTTACTCCCCCAAGACGGTTGCCTCTCAGGACAGCATGCTCCTCTTCACTGACTGCACTGCTAAAAAAACCAACCATACTAAAAACCACACTTGTTTTAGGTACATTTTTGAACTAAACTCAAGATTTCACAATGGTCTCTATCATGTACTCTAAACTGCATGAAAACCAGAAAATTTTTAAGACTTTAAAGTTTTGACATTGGTAAAATTTTGACTTTTATTCTCTTGCTCCTAGTTTATAAATATCATTTTTAAAGTAAATATTAAATTTAGAGAACTACACTATTTTTTAAAAAATAGTTCTGTCACAGAAATCAGTTTTCCAACACTTAACTCAGCATTTAAAGAAAAACAAAACCAAAACTCATCTCAAGTCCTTCCCCTTACAAAAAGTCCAACATGCCATGTCACTGGTATGACTTTGCTGTCTAAGAGCCAAAGAATTCGGGGACTTTTCCCAAGAGCAATCTTTGCTATGCAGCCTGGCTAGCTGAGGAATGTGTTCTATCAGACCACAAACCTTGCGCCACTGTCTGTTAATATCAATCACTGCTCCAGAACACACAATCGTTTTGCACAGTTCATTGCAGTTTTTCCCAGCAGGGTTGCTTTGTTAGACATGTACTAAAAGAGACTTTTGAGAAGAGTGTCATACCAGCTACATAATCCAAAAGAGGAATGAAGTTCAAAGTTAACATTGAAGAGACCAGTTCATGGCCTGTGAACTATGAATAGTTAATTACAGTGTGGAAAAGCACTTTTCCTCCAGTAATGATACTCACTGCAGTAAGTTACATTCATCTTTAATGCTGGAATATTCATCTCTCACACAAAGTCTGCCTGCCTCTAAATGATAAAAACAAGTTTCACCTTGCGTAAAAAGACCTCCATGCATTCTTTTCAGACATCAGGAACCCCTTATACCATAACAAACACACTACAATAGGTACCTCCTTTACTGCTGTCCAAAAAAGCAGAACAGATGAGCAACAATTACTACATGCTGCTGAACTAGAACCCTAGGTTATTTATATAGCTATTCAAAGCAGCACACATGTGAATAAAGGCTAACATTTTAAAAATAAAGTAGATGAAAAAAAAAGAATTCAATGCTTCTCCATTCCAGTTTTGAGGAAAAAAGATCTATATGCAATTTTTGATCTTAGCCATAGCAGGACTGGGTGCACATAACTATTACACTGAGATGAAACTGTTTTCTTAAAGAAAGGTAAGGTCAGGAGCTGTAAGGCCATGCTGAATCAGCGAACTGCCCTGTAGCACTCTTTTAATTCTTTCTTAAGAGCTCAGCAGGTGTGGAAGTCATTCTGACCTCAGGTTTTCGCAAGCCAGTTCTGCCACCTCTTATGCAGCTACAATGTATATGCAAACCTAGTTTAATGCCCACAAAAGATACACACACACTTACCAGTTCCTGCAAACATCCCTGATGCTCCTTCCATCACTGTACTGTCTGCAGGTTTGGAGGACTATTTGCTCTACTGCTGGCTGAGGAAAAAGCAATGTGCCCCGAGCAGGGGCTTGCTAGGCACACACAGGAACTATTTGCTAAGTCATGAGAAAATAGCAAATGCCCCTTTCTGCTCAGATTTTACCTCGTGCTGGGCAACTTGCATCAAGAAAGAAACTTTTTCCTAGTGGAGCCAAGGCTCCCTCGGTTCCTTACTGCCCCCAAGGGGAATTCCTGGTGTTGGACCAGCCTTGGCACATGCAGCTTCAAACAGCCTTTCCCAAAGCATCCCTCATCTACCACGCACCAGAAAATACAGATGGAAGATGAGGGAAGTGAAAGTAACGAAGTACTTTGGGAAAATGTCACACCAACAACTTCAAAAGAGACCCCATGATCTGATAATCAAAGTAAGAAACTCATTCTCTGTTCTTTTTCTCACACTACAATATAGAGCTGTAGATGTGACACATGAGGACCATGTCAGAAAAGGTAAAAAAAGGAATTCAAGCTGGAGGTAACACTATAAACACCTTGCCCAAAGTATCCATAGCATTCCAGCATTTGGAAAATCCTGCCTGAAAGACATAATGTAAAAAGCAGCTTGCTTCTTCCCCCTTGACAACCTTTCACTCCTAAACTCTCAGCAGCTAAGAGTCCAATCATTTAATGTAATCATTCCATCCTTCTGACATTTGTAGCTATTCAGCAGGCAGTGAAAGGCACTGAACTAGGCCCTACTGCACCGTTAAATCAATGGTGATGGTGGCAAGCCAACAAGATTTCCTTTTTATCCTTTCCCTGTCACTCATATTAGAACATGAAAAAGCTTAAATGTAACTTCTGAAAGTCACTTTCCAGTAGAGCATCAGGATGTCTTCCTGAAGAAACTCTGTTGAACTCTGACTTACAAAAAATGATGAGTTATAGGGGAATGCACTTTTTTTCCCCCTAAACACTGTCATACTCAAAAAAAGATGTCTAAATAGCTCACACACCGAGGTTAATCTCAGAGACTCACAAGACATAACATCACAGTGAAGTCATAAATTCCCAGGAATTACAAAGAAAAAACCTGCAAGGAAAATGTTTGCACCTTTATAAATATGTTGATATTAAAAGATGAAACAACACTGTGTATTATTTTCAGAGTGTCATTCCACAGCTGCATAGTTAAAAATGTCAATTTTCATCACAATTTCTGAGAAACACTTTATACATGAAGCACAAAGACTATTTCAAAAGGCAGCAATGTCTTCCTGCTGCTCTCCAGTAGCTTACTTGAAGAGTCTGGTAAAACACAGCTTTCCCCTGTGAGACAGGGACAGAGATGGGTGAACACTTCAGGGCACCTCATCAGCTGAAAATTCTCATTCCCCACTTCTTTTCACAGTGAGAAAAGTAAAACCAAAGAGACAAAAATACCTGCTTTTTAACATTATATCAACTCTGAAAGTTCTCACAGCCTTTTATGTGCAGGCAATATAACCTGATAAAACTTAGTGAAAGGAGAAATAAAGCACAGAAAAATTCATTACTTAGCCAAGGTCAAAGGAAAAATAATAGAGCCTGGACAAATCAAGAATCATACACCCCAGTTCCCTTCTCCAGCCAGTAGAAACTGGTGAAGACAGATCTAAATACTTGGTTAAATCTTAGGTACTTAGATATCTCTTCCACTAATCAGGAATATCAAATACTGACTGACTGATGCATGGTCTTTTCTGGTAAGGTAAAATGACCATTCTGCTGAAAGCCAGTCTCATCAGCTCAACAGAAACACTTCTGACAAATTAAAGGTAACCTAAAAGGTTAACCAAGGACAACTATAAAGCTATAAAAACACCTGTGCAGCCTGGCCATGTGCAAGAACAGTGTTCACTGCTGTTGTGCTCTCATCTTTAGAGAGAAAGAGACCCCCATACCTGTAATGAAGTATTAGCTGGTAACAGAATTGCTCTAACATTCAACAAATTTAGACCAGCATCCTGCAAGAAAATGCATGACTTCAATAAACCTAAGCAAAAGCAAGACCACGCATGTGACTAAAGCTGCATGTAGGTGTAAGTGCTTGCAGACCTCTGGCTTAGCACACATTTTTATCACTAAATATCTGTGAAAGATTAGTGATGCTCCGTTTCCCACAACAAAGAATTCTTACACACTGGTTCAGTAATATCTGGTGTTTTTAAAGGGGCACAAGTATTCAGATTTTATGCCAATATAGCACTTGTGTAGTACACGATGGACCATGGGGTTTTGATTCTGAAGTGAGAAAAAAAGCCAGTGGCCAGCGAGTATGATCCTTCCTGCAAGAGTCTGCCGTTTGCTGAAGACCCCGACCGGCAGTGAACATTAATTTCCTGCACCTTCAGCAACTCAATACCTGCAGAAAACAACTAAAATAGATTTCAAGCAAGTTACTACATATAAATATTGACATCCATTGAACACGAAAAAAAAATGCATTCTGGGGCCAGCTTAAGATTTCATAGATATTACTGTCTTTATAGGCCATTGCATTTTTTGCATTTTTGATTTAAATAACAAACACTAACATACTTTTTAACAGAGTACATGGAAAAAACAGGCAATTACTTTATACAAGCCTCAATTAGTCATCGAGGAGTTTTACAGCCAGCTATCTCAAAAGCACCTAATATTTATTTGCCATTCACTTATTAAATAACATGCAGGAATTTGTCTTAATTGCACTTTTTTATTTTCTGAGAAGCTATACCTCTAGGTTTTGAAATTTTCTCCACTGCCGCCAGAACATTTGGCCCACCTCTGCTGGACATCTGTTGCATTACCTGAGTATTGTCAGGCCCAAAGTCTGCTTAAGAGCAACAAGGAAAAATGGTTGTGGAAAAAGCCAGCTAAAGGCACCACAAGAGCTGCCGCACAGGCTTATCCTTCACCTCCTCCATCAAGACATCCTCTTTTCTCTGGGTCAAACACTACAACACTTCTGTTCTCCAAATGTCTACAAGCCCCGTGGCTGTGTCTCATCAACAGTTTTCACCTACCAGATGAGGTTAAGTAGAACAAAAATATAGTCTTATTCCAAAATTCCATGGAACTAGGATCTGCTTTGTTTTTTCATCCCAGTCTGGCAAGTGAGTGCAGTGTAAGCAGATGACACACCTGGGCTGGGAACCCTGTCTGCCCCCCGTCCCTTGGACACGTGTCCGTATACACCCAGGAGCACACCTACCTCGGCAGCCCTGCTGAACCCGGAGCCACACGATTTGGAACACCAAACACCGCCAGGCTGCCAGATCTGATTCTCAACTCAGCCCAGGCCATCAGATTTGATTCTGAACTCAGCCCAGGCCACTCTTACAGGCTGCATTGCTTGCGAAGTGATGGGGCTCTTGCTACGTCCTTCCCCGCTGACAAATTAGTGCTTTAAACACACAAAGACTGATATCCCTTAGATGGTCCCAGGCAGGGCTGTGTCCAGCCTGAGCCACCGAGGGCCCGCACAAGGGCGGTTTTAAACCCCTCTCAGCGGATCACCCCTTTCTCGGCCGAGCACGGAGACAATGGAGGCAATTTGTTACCGCCGGGAGAGGCACGGGGGCCTCGGCCGCTTTCCGCCGCTGCCCCCTGCCCGAGCAGCCCCGCCCGGCCCGGCCCGGCCCGGCCCCGCTGCCATGTGCGGGGACAATGCGCGCCGGGNCCCCGGGAGATGCAGTCCGGCCGCACCGGCACCGGCGAGACGCGCTCGGGGCGCGCCCGGGCACCGGCACCGGGAGACGCGCTCCGGGCTCGGCCGGGCACCGACACCCGGGGAGATGTACTCGGGGCACGGCCGGGCACTGACACAGGGGAGATGCGATCGGAGCACGGCTGGCCGTACCAGCACCCCGGGGCGCCGCGGGATGGGCGGTGCCGGCCCGCACAAGCCGCCTCAGGAGCTGCGGCCCCGCTCGAACGGCCCCGTCGCGGGAGCCGCGGTCCGGCAGCGCCCGCTCGGCTCCGAACCGAACCGAACCCCTCGACCGCGCTAACGTTGTGAGGGATCCGTTGTTGTAGCGAAAATCCCTCCCTTGAAAATCCCTCCCGCGGCCGCGCCTCGTTTTTGGAGAGACTGGTGTGGCTCTGCGAGGAAGGAGAGGTCGTGGAGGCATGGGTTTGCTTTATCATGCCGTGCTGGGTTTGAGGGGGGTGGGGGAAAGAGAACGAAAATCCCGAAGATGTGTCAAAGTTTTGTCAGAAAATCAATATAAACAGAGCTGTCGCTCGTGAAAGGAAACGTGTCTTATGAGGAGGGGCTGAGGGAGCTGAGGGTGTTTAGCCTGGAGAAGAGGAGGCTCAGGAGGGACCCCATCACTCTCTATGACTCCCCGAAGGGAGGATGTAGCCAGATGAGGGCCCGTCTCTCCTGCTGTGCCTGCAGAGGATCCGGAGAAATGGCCTTAAGCTGAGAGAGGAGAGATTCAGATGTGAGAAAAAAATTTCACTGTCAGGGTGGTCAGTCAATGCAATAGGTTGGTCAGGTTCAAGAAGCATCTGAAACTGGCGCTGGGTGATGTGAGTTAGTGAGTGAGGGGTTACGGGGGCAGTGCTGGGCTGGTGGTTGGATGGGGTGATCCTGAAGGTCTCTTCCAACTGTGACGATTCCATGATTCATGATTCTGGAGGCCTTGGCCCAGTCACAGAGTCAGAACTGAATTGCTTGTCTTGGTCCTCTGTACGTCACTTCTGTAGGCTTCATCCTACAAGCATTTGAGCACTGAAGTAATTTCACTTCCATGAGTAGTCACGATAAAATGAGCAACACTATTTATAAGTTAGTGAGTTGTAAAATTTAATTGGCAGTGTACAGTCATTCACTGTCATGCCTTCATTTGGGGGATGGCATGCAGTGATGTACTTGAAATTTTGGGAGTTATTTTTGTGAGAGGAATTTATTGAACAGTCAGATAAAACCATCAAGAAAAAATTTTCACAAACACCCCATCCTGGAATGACTCTGAAATGAAGGCACATAGCAAAGAGAAAAGCAGAAATGCAAATACAGAAAATAACAACATTTAAAAGTGATACAATTTAGAAAGTTGATAGAGTGCACTATCTCTTTACAGTCAAGTTAAACAGTTTCAGGGAATGTAGGCTCATCTAGAGTGTCTTTGCATATATGGAACATCATAAGAGACTTGCTTTTGTATATAATTTTCCCAAATTAGTGATTTTTCCATGATTGTCGCTGGACTAAAACCTAGATTTCTCAGTTTCTCGTGCTACTGGTTTGTTGGTGGGTTGTTTTTTTTTACATAATGCTAAAATTATGATTTACACTATGTAGCTTTTTCTTATTACAAGTGTGAAAATGAGCAACTAATTTATGAAACTAAACTGTGAAGCAGCAATGAATGTCTGCCTTTCTAAGTAAGCACAGGAGACATATGGGCCCAGATGACCCAAGTGGCAATGTGACATAATTTTGGGACATGATGTCATGTGCTGTTCTTTTATAAGTTGCCCAGATCTGCAGTCATACTCCAATTCTAGATGTTGCCCAAAATGTCTAAAAAAAAAAAAAGTGAAATACTGTAGATTCAATACCATTACAAAATGCTACAACAACAAAGGCTTTTCCCTGCTTTTGTGTCACAGCACAGACAGTGAGATCAAATCTCGATGCTCTTTGTATCAAAGGAGGAAAGCAATAATGCCCCCAGCCAGGGAGAACTTGGGTGCTAAGCTGATCCAATGACTTATGAAACAGAATATATCTTCTCTAAAAATAAAAATAAATACCTCAAAGGGTGGAGGGCTCGTGACGTGCTGGTTGTGCATAACGCTCTGTGTCAGACGTACAGATGCGAAATGCTGCAAAGACAAGCACAATGGGATGTGAGCCGTCGTCAGCAAAGGTGCTGTGGCTCTGGAAGCTTGTGCCAGAGCTGTTCCTGTTTGGATACAAAAGTGAGGAGGACAAAAAAGAGTTGTGCAAAAGAATGTGTAAGCAACCCTGAATACTCTGAAAAAGAAAACCTTGTGTGTCCTGGGATGTTTGCATTGTCCAGGACATTTGTACTTGCATCTTTGCTTCCCCAGAAGTAATGACAATAGCTAACTTCACAGCCGGATTAATTGCATAAATGACTCACAGGAAACAATAAATGCAGGATTCAGTAAAGATGGACATTCCATGTAGGCAGGAAGCCAAATTCAAGAGGAAACATCTATGAGGTTAAAAAATAATTTCTCGGAAATCTGAACAATTTGTTGGTGGATTACATTTGCTGTGGGTAGTTTAGTGTTAGAGAGAGATGAAATAGTAAAGCTGGAAGAAAACTGACACACCAGCAGTTTGACAGGAGTAACCTAACAGATGGCAACTGACTTCAGATTACAGGGGACTGGTGAGCTGTGGCATCCTTAACACTGAAATTTTCATTAAATAAATATACCCACTTGCATCAGATACTTCTTTTAGCAGGACAAAAGAGACTTTGAGCCCACCCATCACAGCACAGCAATTAGTAAGGACTTTGGCCAAGCCTGTTTAGCAAACAAAGGGGACATGAATAAGTATCTTGCAAGATGCAACAGATGAGTTGATAGAAAAATTTAATTTTGCAGTCAAATTTCGAATCGCAAGAGCAAACATTGGAAGGAAGTGTGTCTTTTAGCCAGATAAGCCTCATCAAATTCTTGGTCTCAGAAGAGAAAAAAAATGTGTACGTGCTGCAGGGATTATCCACCCAGTACTGTTCTCTGTTGTGTAGGAATGCCTATAGACAACGTCAGGGTGGAGTGGGAGAACGGAGCCTTGCAAATTATCTCGGAAAGGGCAGATGTGGTATTGCACAGGCCTCAAACATCGGATGCAAATCAGTCTCAATTACTCCTGAAAATAAACATGCTCTCCTAGACTGTCTGTCTTGGGGTTAGCAGTCATGTGTACTTTCCCTGGAAAGCTGGAACAATAACAAAGACAGTGTTAGTCAGCTTTAATAAAGTAATGTGCTCCTTGGAGCCGGCTGCGGAGCACTGCTCAGCCTGTGTGCCTTTCTGGGCTACCATTCTCTCTACTGTCAGTGAAAAGCCAGAAAACACATATAAAGGGAACACAGCTATCAAAGATCACCAAGTTTGGGTGCATTCACCAGATGTTGCTAAAGAATTCTGCATAAATTTTTACACCATCGACATGTTCCAAAAAAACCCCCCAAAGACAGTAACTGATAAATGCTGTTGTCAGCTGTTCTGTGCTGGAACAGATTTGACAGCAGCCAAATTGACTCCAGCTATGCAGAGTGTATTCCTGCATCAACAGCATTCCAAATGTCAGCCCAGGATTTGGAAAAAATACTTGCACATGAAGGTACTTAACCAGTCCTACAGATCCAAAGGGAGTTTGGACAGGAATGAGTGGATGAATCACCAGCATCCAAAGTTGTCATGGAGCTACTTCTGCCAAATCAAAGATGGCAACAAGAAGAAAAAAGTATGTGCAGAAATATTGTGCTGATGTGCAAAGTTTGCAAATAACAATTTCTATTAATCTTAAAAAAAAAAAAAGCTAAAATGGGATTCAAATATGAAACTATGAAATGAAACATGATAGTGAACATATTTTGGTGTACAATCATCAAACAAAGGTGATTGAGGAGTTCTCTGGTTTGGCTGGGGAAATGGTGCAGAATAAGTACATTTCTTTGCTTTAAAATACCATAGTAGGTTGTGACCCTGAGCATACACTGAAGGGATTGAGAACTGGCTAAATTACAGTTCTCAGTTACAAGGTGATAAGTGAAGAGTGATTATTTAAGGGGCCAATTTCTGCTGGATTTGTACGGATACCACTAGCAGACTCTATTTGATATCTTGGGCAGTTTTGAAATAAGTACAAAAGTCACTGCAGATCATTGTAAGAATGACATAAGATTAGCAAAACAATCCTGTGTGGATGGGACGAGATGGTAACCTGAAAAAGAAAGAGAAGTGCACTTAAACACATCCAAATGTGAAGTTACGCAGGTAAGAACAGAAAATGAAAGATTGGAAGGATCATCAGGGATACCATGGGCATGCAGGTTGGCATGAGCTCCCAGCAGGACGTTGTGGCAAAAGACTTACCACAGTCTTTGAGTTGAAAACAGAGGTCTGAAGAGGGGGAGTGGGGAAAGTGGTTTGTCCCTCCTTCTGGTGGGGAGTGACGGATGTTCCATTGCCAGAGAATAACACCAGCATTTATGGTTTTTAAGCATTTACAAATTGCAATGAGGGAAATACCCCCGAAAGTTATTTGAGATGAAGAGTTTATTCTCTTCATCTGTGTGAGACCTACTTGAAATGTGCAGTTAGGTTAAAGACAAAAGTTGGGAGGAGTCTTGGTTGCTGTTTGTCACTGTAACTGTGCTGAGGTGAAACAGAGATTTTAAGGGAAGTTCCTTGAAGAGTCCCTGCTCTGGGACTGGCTCTAACCAAGGGGGCAAGATGCCATTGCATGCCCAGCCCGTGGTTTCACCGCTCCCTTTAATCCTCTTTAATCAGCTGGGAGTTGGCTTTACCCCTAAGGAGAACTTGGCTGAAATTTCTTCAGAATTTTGTTCAGTGAAGGAAGGCACTGTGCTCCTTTTTGTAGCCATGAGCTCAACAGTCACTTCACCCCACCAAAAACCCCAGGAGCCATCCCCACCCCCTCCAGCCAGATGGCAAGGCTTGAGCAGATGCTAAACCCCATATCCAAACAGGTTTCCCAGGGGACAGATGCTGAAAACAAGATTTGGCCATTAGCTGGTGGAAGTGTCTGCAAGTGGAACAGCAGGAGGAGCAACGCTGAGATGGAGCAGCAAAGAAACAGTTGCTGTAATAGAGCCAGGGATATTCAGGTCCTGAGTAAAAGCCGAGGAGATAGAGCTTTCTTAGAGCTTTCACAGGGCTTTTAGACCAATGGTTTATTAAAAACATTAGAAACACCCCAACAAACAAGCAAAACCAGGAAATACAAAAAATCTCTGATGTATGATTCTTCCGAGATCAGAAAAATTGGACATCATCTAAATAAACATCTCTTCAAAGATGCAGGATTCTCTCGTCATTTTATCGGTTAACTCTGGACAGCAAGGTGAGGAAAAGGAGATCAGGGAGATCTTTCTCTTTTTAGTGGGTACTGAAGATCTCTTCAGTAAAGAAAGTTGCAAGAGTAGTAAATGTCTAACAGGTGAAACTAGAGAGTCACTGAAAAAAATTCCCAGTGGCACTAATCGGTACTTTCTTTTTTCCAATTGAGACTGGGTGCAGTTCTGGAAGATATGTTTTAGTGAAAACACAAGCTGTGCTTCAGTCAAACCAACAAGATGAGGTCTTTAATAAAAAACATGTGCGTAGAACTTGAACAGGATATTGGGCTAGATAATGTAAGGATGAGCCACACAATGTTTTGGGTTTTGCTCTCTGCTGTCAGGTTAGATCTATCTGCTCCTGGAGGCTCAGTTTGCACTGCGTGGAAGTCCAGCTAATCCAGCCCACAACCTGCTTCAGGCCCTGTGTGACAGACAGTGGAGCAAGAGTGTCTGTAACCTACAGCAGTTTCACCTCCTCCTCCTCCTCCCCCCTCTTGCTCTGTTTTCCACCCTGTATATTTATATTTCATGGCCCCGAGGGAAAATGCCACTTACAGAGCTGCAGAATGGTGGATTGGTGACACCCTGGAGAGATAAGCAGGAGACAGCAACTGGTATTTGCGGCACTAAGATGACACTCACGGTTCATGCTTTTTTCCACACTTTTGGTAGAGTTGCACAGGCACAGAAGTTACAAAGGCATCAGTGGAATTGGTTATACTATTGTGAAATGAAAACTCGTGCTGAGGATCACAGAATTGCAGTGTGACCTCAGAATAACACCTGTGATCACTGTGTTCCCCAAGAATATCTCTTTATATGCATTATGGGAGTTGGTTTGTTTCGTTTTTGCAAGGAAACAAGTATGTCCTTTCCTTACTGTTCCTTAAATAGGACCCCAAGCTTATTTATTTTTTTATGATTGTTCCTCAAATGGACAGCTGTGAATCCAATGTAATGCTGACTTTACATTTTGAGGAAGCAAATTTAAAGAAAATTTAAGTATAAGGGGTGTATATCTATGCGTTAGTAGTGTTCAAGCAGATGCTGATTTTTAAAACACAAGCTTTCTAATGCAGTTTTTACAGCCAAGATGCAACAATAAACCGGAATTGTTCAGAAAGAGTTGTGAAAATACTCAAGCTGGGGAACAGACAAAAATTTCCAGAACTCCCAAAGAGCAAAAAAGAGTATTTAAGCCATAACTTTAATTGTATAATTAAATGTGTGTGCAAGTGAGGCTTATGCAAGCTATATGTGCATTTATCAAGCTATAATATTTCATTCTATTTAATAAGACAGAGAGTTCTGTTTAGAGTAATTTTAGCCTTTATAATCCTATCCTGTTTTCATTTAGATTGATTAAATGACAATGTGTACAGTAGAACAAGACTAGGATTTTATTATATTAAAAATTCGCTCAGAATAAATTCTCAGCACTTAGGGAGAGCTTTTCATGTGCGAGGAACTACAAACACACATTAAGAATTTCAGTAATCTGGTAACACAGCATTCAGTTTGTGAACTCATGCCAGTCACACAACTCCAGCAGTCCCCTCCAGGACACACCTGTGTTTGGGAAGTGTGCCAGCGTGGCTCCTCAGGAGCCTGCGAAGCATTTCAGCTCAGTAAAAATGATTTACCTCTAGTGATGACCACAGTCTTAACAGTACATTTAGGATTTATTATAGATTTATTATGAAAAAGAAAACACATTTTGGTTGTGCTGGCATGGTACGTTATTCCTTTTTCTTACTTTTCTGTCTTTTCTCATCTGCCTTTCCCTCTGTGCTTTCTAAACTTGAGGAGACAAAGCAAAGTACCTGGAGAGTAACATTACTGAATTTCTGCATGATACAGGGGGAGCAGGTAGATAGAAAAGGAGTCTATTATGTAGGAAAAATGTAAAACCACTTTGGTTGCTTTACAGAATATACAGCTGAGGTAATCACAACTGTGGTAGCAGAAGAGGTGAAGCATTGGAGCTACAGAGCCAAGTGTGTTTCTTGGGTCTGGCTGCAAAGAGAGGAGACCAGCTGTTGCAGAGTGAATTCTCTGTCTGCTCACGAGGAAGCTCAGTAAAGGCAAGCATCAAAGAAAGACCCAGGGGCACACAAGGAAGTGCTCACAGCTCGCTGGGAGAAAAACTGAGATGAGATACAGTTTGTGAGCAGCAAATAAACTGGAAAATTTACTTACAAGTACTAAAAGAAACATGTTTTCCTGTTTGATTCCTGATTCACTAAGTGAATCACAGATTTTGATATTTTTAAAAAAAATAACTTTTCATAAAACTACCTTTTTCATTAATTTACTTTGCTATTAGAAATATTTATATAAATCATAAGTCTTAGATAGCTGCTTATGTTAAAGGAGTCAGAAATAACAAAATTAGGGTTGACAGACATGGAGATATCCTGGATAAAGCGAAGATAAATAACAGAATTTGAGTGTATTAAAAAAACATTTTTATAAGACCAAATTATCTTAATGTTTTTCTTTTACTTGTACTTCAGGTATTATCTGATTAGCACTTTTTTTGGGAGACTCATAGTTTTTATTCCTTGCAAAGCTTTACAATGCAGTATTGCTGTCCAAAAGGCTTTAATATGTTTTCTATTTGGTTATATTGTTTTAAATACCAGTATTTTCTAATTTAACAAAAGCAGTCGTATTGCTGGGATGTGCAAACACAGGACTTATGCTGACCTGTATGTAAATTGCTTAAGAAATAGAGATGTGAAAGCAAGCGATGCAATTGATAATACTCCACTTCAGCTGTGCGCACATCTGTGTTTCCTGGTGACTGTGGGTGCACCACTCACTGTTTATGTAGAGCAACAGGTGGAACAGCAGGAGTAGCTGCTCACAAATCCACACTCCTGTGGCTTCCAGGCTCTTGGTAGCCAACAGCTGGATTAAAATTCCACTACCTGCAGCAGGAAAGCAAGGCAGGAAACTCGAGAAACGTATTGTCAGTGCCCATGTCTTCGTCTGAACAAGATTCTGTGTCTTTTCCAGGTGTTTTGTGAAGTAACAAGGTGGAAAATACTTGCCCCTCATTTCACCTTTGGAAGGCACATGAATGATGCATGCAGGACAACATCGTGTTCTCAGGATAGCAAGGAGCTGTGTCAGCTTCCTCCGGGCGCTCCTCGTAATCCTTGGCTCCTGCTTGCCGGCACCCTGCTGTTCCACTCCTGGCCTTTCCTGAGCTGAAAAGATTCCTCACTTCAGAAAGTAAATGAATTTTCATTCATGTTTCTGCCGGGTTGACAAGATAAAATAGTGAATTGCTACAGCCAAACCAAGGTTAAAGTTTGTTAAAGCATTTGGATGACATTGTATTGCCAGTACAGCAAGTAATTCCACACAAAAAAGCAAACATGCTGGTTCAGCTACAGTAAGGATTTCTACAGAATAATGGCACACCAGCTTCTTGTAGTTCTTATAAACTCACTTATCAGTCTTCCTGGGAACTCCTTTTATTTTCTCTGTGTTAGTCTTGCTCATTCAGAAATGATTACATCATATTAGCTAATAATGTCTTACTCAAGCACCTGGCACTTCTGTTCTGCAGTCACTGGTTTTTGTCGCTGGTACGGACACG
>VZTG01006077.1:165305-264721 GCA_013397845.1 Melanocharis versteri | reverse complement strand
AGACGGGAACATGGGACTGCGGGAGCGCGGGGACGCGGGACCGTGGGGACACGGGACCCCGGGGACACGGTAACACGGGAGCACTGGGACACAGCAATATGGGGACGCGGGGACCTGGGAGCCCTGGAGCGCAGGGGTCTGGGGCTGCGGGGACCCGGGGACGCGGGAGCACGGGCCGGAGCGGGCGGCGCGGCCCGGGAGTGCGGGAGCGGGAGCGGGTCCCGAGTGCCTGTGGGCCTCCTGAGGATCCACTGGTACCGACCCGTCCCGAAGCGGTGTGACCTAACTGCTCCTTCCAGTTCCTGATGGAGCCGGCGAGAGAGATGGAGGGAACCTATTTACAACGGCGTGGAGTTACAGGACAAGGGGCAATGGCTTCAGCCTGACAGAGGGCAGGGTTAGGTGGGATATTGGGAAGAAATTCTTCCCTGTGAGGGTGGTGAGGCCCTGGCACAGGGTGCCCAGAGAAGCTGTGGCTGCCGTGTCCCTGAAAGTGTCCGAGGGCAGATTGGACCGGGCTTGGAGCAACCTGGGATAGTGGAAGGTGTCCCTGCCCATGGCAGGGGTTGGAATGAGGTGAACCCTAAGGTCTCTTCCAGCCCTATCATGGCTTGGTCTCACCATGACAGCAGGGTCATCACGGTCTGCACTTCCTTGCAGGCACCTCGGGGAACCATGCCCAGGATCACTCTGAACGGGATCACGGTGGATTTCCCCTTCCAGCCCTACCCCTGCCAGGAAGCCTACATGGCCAAGGTGCTGGAGTGCCTGCAGAAGGTGCGTGAGTGTCCAGCTGTGTGTCATTTCTAACTGTACAGAATGATTTCTCTATGAAGAGATTGTCACGATTCAAGTTTTCTTTATGTGCTTTGTGTGCTGCCTTTCCAAATCTTCTCTGGCCTTTTAGTTGTATTTTTATTTCACTCTGTGGTTATTAAAATCCTGGCTGCCAGGTGACAGTCAGTAGAAATATAGACGGGATGTTCCTGCCTAAATTGGGAAAAGGAAGAAAGGCTGAGAAAGTAGTGCTTGGATTCATGCAGTCTGTCCTTGGCTCTCTGGGGCTCCACAGAATTACAGAATCATGAATGGTTTGGGTTGGAAGGGACTTTAGAGCTCACTTTGTTCCCACCCACTGCCATGGGCAAGGACACCTTCCACCATCCCAGGTTGCTCCAAGCCCTGTCCAACCTTGGACACCTCCAGGGATCCAGGGGCAGCCACAGCTTCTCTGGGCACCCTGTGCCAGGGCCTCACCACCCTCCCAGGGAAGAATTTCTTCCTAATCTCCAGAATAAACCTACTCTCTGTCAGTAGGAATCAATTCTTCCTTGTCCTGTTACTACAGGCCCTTGCAAAAAGTCCCTCCATGTTTCTTGTAGCTCCCTTCAGGTACTGGAAGGCCCCAGCTGGGTCACCTTGGAGTCTTCTGTTCTCCAGGCTGAACAATCCCAATTCTCTCAGCCTTTTCTCACAGGAGGGATTTGGTCTTGTCTTGTTAATATTTGGACTCTTTGTATAATTTTCCGTTTGCTGTGTGAGAGGATAATTTTACTGAATGAGTGTCAAAATAATAAAATGGTTTTTTCACAGTAGTTATCTTTTTTTTTCTGGACAAATCTTCATGGTCTCTGTTCTCCTGAGGAATCAAAAAAATCTTATTGTGGAAATTCTGGCTTTCCACCTGGCTCTGCATTCCTCTGTATCACGGTACCTGCTTGGTGCCTCCTCTCATTTAACTCAATTGTGAGCTCATTATCTATATAAATTCCTTTCATATGCTTGAGCTCAGCTGTTGCTTTTTTCCAATTTGCAGCATTGTGACCCACTTTAAAATTGTAACATCCCATAGGACAATGTGTTCCAAGTGCTGACAAAGTTTTCTTCCTAAACTGACATGGGATAAAACCTTAATCCTAAAGGAAGCCAGCACTCTGTTATGTGGGAGTTACTTTATGGGCTGTTTTTTCAATAACTTCTCATATTTTTGTGTATTTTATGCTGAAGTGTGTCACACTCCAGTTGCTCTAAGAGTGGAGAATTGAATTCCTGTGCTAAATAAAAACGTGATGGCTGGTTCTGGGTTTTTGATTGAGCCTCATTAAGTTAATTAGAGGGTCCTACAGGTTGATAAAACCTCGTGTGTGGGTGTTGGTGGGGCTGCCAGCTGCTGTTTGCTCCTTTGCAGAGGACATGCAGTGCTGCACCAAGACCTGTCCTACCGAAACCCCAAACCATTCTTTTGTTTCTCTCCAATAAAGAAGGTCAATGGCATTTTGGAGAGCCCTACAGGCACAGGGAAGACCCTCTGCCTGCTGTGTTCCACCCTGGCCTGGCGGGAGCACTTCAAGGACACCATCTCAGCCCGGAAAATTGCCCAGCGCATGAACGGCGTGGAGCTCTTTCCTGATAGACCTGTGTCCTCCTGGGGCACTGCTGCCACAGATGGAGATGTCCCAGGTGAGTGCCACCATCTCTGCACTCAGGGATGTTAATCACAAGTTAACACACTTGCTTTTATCTATCTTTTGTAATAAATATACAGTTATAAAAGTTATGGAGCTATTGTTGAGCAGCTGAAGCACAGTTTCACCAATTTATAGATTTTTCAAGGTGTTTTGTGGAGTTTGAATTTTTCTTGGAGCTCATTTAGTTCTTGAGTTTCTTAGAAACTCATTTGGCTCGTTCTGTGTGTGTGAATATTTGGATGACAGTATTTCCTGCTGTCTCTGCAAGGCAAACTGTTTCCATAGTACCAGCTGGGGAAGGAGGCTAAGAATATCCCTAGTTCTCCTTTCTATACTTATGATGTCTTTCTGCTTTTTTTTCTCTTCTATTTGGCAGCTTATTACACTGACATTCCAAAAATAATTTATGCCTCCAGGACTCACTCCCAGCTTACACAGGTCATTAATGAGCTAAAGAACACAGTGTACAGGTGAGTATGATTTAGGGTAGTGTCCTTATTCAAAGAAAAGGTAGAGAAACCCCGCTGGTGTAGTTATTGTTTGAACTCCTGTGGATAAATGCATAAAATATGATATCCAGAGAAATGTAGTTCCTTTAATGTGCATGTTTAGAACCTAGTTTTCTTTGTTGATGGGTTTGGTTTATTTTAATACTTCACAGCTTCTCTTCTCTCCTTCAGTCCTAGAATTTTCTGAGTTTAGTCTGGTTTTGGTTTTTCACTTGACACATTAACTTAAAAAATTAAATTCTTTAATTTTCCTTCTTTATGTTTTTCTGGGGGCATTTTTTTAAGGCAGTGGGAAGCTGTTACCAAGTTGAACTCCTCAGGCTGATGTAAATCTACGAAGAACTTTGTGGGGTTTTTTTATACCAGTGCCTGTCACAGTTTTCAGCTGTTCACATGCCAGTGTGTGGCTGAGCTCTTTGGACAGGCACAGTCATTCGTTTATGTAGTTCTTGTAAAGATACAACCTTGTAATAAGCAAAAAAACCCAAACCATTGTGAATGTTTGTAGTGAATCAGTTCTGTCCTAACCTTACTCTGAACATCACAACCAGCTGGGAAAAGCTTGTAATGGATGACAGCCCCAGCTGACTGGGCTGAGCTGTCATAACAGAGCCCAGATTTTGTGGTGGATGGTGTAAATTGCTGCTTGTGACTTCTTGCTGTGAGCTGCTGCTGCTGCTTGTTAACACCCACTGCTGCCAGCAGAAATGCAGTGCCTCAAAGTCCAATAACACACACAGCACCTACAGCCAGACTAATTGACTTGTTCTGCCTCTGACCCTTGCTTTGGGCTCATCTGTTTCTCCTGAATCTTTCACTTTTGATATATTGCATCTAAGCGTGTACAACTCTGTTCTCTCTTGCCTTATTTTTAATGTCAGTTTTGTTTATCCAGGCCAAAGATTTGTGTGCTGGGATCCAGGGAGCAGCTCTGCATCAATCCTGAAGTGAAGCGACAGGAGGGCAACCACATGCAGGTGAGATCAGAGCCTGGAGAGGATGTTCAGGGAAAGCATGGAGGCTTTTGTGTCATTTGCGTGTCATTCTTCACTCTGACATTGTTTAACTACAAGAGGCTGCAGGGAAACACAATAGTTGTAAATGTGTTTTTAGGAATGTTCAGTTTCCAGTTTTGTGAGTGCAAAATGTAATTCTGAATCTCTGGTGACATTTTCTATCCAGAGAAGGATGTCACTGTGTAGAACATGACAGTTAATAATTTGTAGTTTACTTCCTGATCTGCCATTTATGTGTTTGTCAAGAGCAATAATAATTTCAAAAGATATCTGCAGTTATTGATTTAGCTGTTATTTTTACAATATCAAAGATTACTGTTTTGAAAAGTATTAATGGTAAAATATAACACATTTTTCTCTGAGCATTTGAGTGTTCTGTGCTGTGAAAAAAGAGCCTAACTTGCAAGGTGAGCAGAAGAACATGTGATTTTAAAGCTGAAGAACTGTGATTAGCATTTATTCATTAGCTGGCATTAGAGAGAATGGATTTCACCCCTTAACCTGCTCTCAGTGCTTGACAAGCTGTGTTACTCTGGGCTGAAATAGGCTTTGTTTTACAGATCTACATGTGCCGGATGAAAGTGATGGCTCGTGCTTGTCATTTCTATAACAATGTGGAAGGTGAGTGTGGCTCACCTTAACTTCCCCTGGAAGCAAAGCCCTGTTTTTTGGAGAGGGAGAGATTTGCTAGGCAGGTAGAGAGGTTCAGAAGAGTTGGCAGAATCCACCTGTGTGTGTGTGTTTTCTCTGTTACTGTCTTTCAAGAATGAAATATTAGTGGATGAGTGGGATGATCAGGGTAACAACGAATCTTTGTGTGATGCCTTCACCTAAGCTGGTGGTTTTAATGCCATCTTTTACAGAAAAGAGTACAGAGAAAGAACTGATTGAAACAATCATGGATATAGAAGACTTGGTTAAAAATGGTAACAAGCACAGGTGAGTGATCCCCTCTGACCTTCCTCCCTGTGACTTGTGAAAATAATGAAAACTGTTCCTCTGTTCACTTTTATTAATCCCTTTGGTATCATAGTGCACAAATATTGAATGCTCTCTTAATATTTCTGCAAGTATTATAGTCTGTACTGTTTTTTTTTAAACAGAGCTTGTCCATATTATCTCTCTCGAAGCCTGAAGCAGCAAGCAGACATTATTTTTATGCCTTACAACTATTTACTAGACTCAAAGGTAACGTGTAATTTTGCTTTTAAATACAATTGTTCTTCTGTTGGTCTTACATTGGCTTTTAGTGGATAAACAGTGAAGAGTGATGCCTGGCAAGTGAATGCATTATGTATGCTTCAGAACTGACCAAACCCCAATTCAAGTTCAGGACCATAAAGGATGCCATTTGGGGGTTTTCTCTGAAAATTCTTTCCCATGGTTAAAAAACAATATTGTTTGAGATTTTTCTATATTTATAGAATTAGCTTTGCAGGATGTGGTGCCCTCTTTAGCTGATATTCACCTCCTTCACAGATCTTCAGTCAGACACTGTGCAGCATTTTTGCCTGCATTCTGAGGCGTTTTTGTTTCTGCAGCTGCTGCGTGATTTTCAGAATAAGGAAGCTTTCAGTAGGGATTGGGCATACCCTTGGAAATAATTTCTGGCTTTGTGTACAAACAGTTGTAATAAGTTGTCCGTATTTCATGGATAGGAAATGAAACCTTTGAAAACTCTGTTGAGGGAACAAATGTGCTGACATCTTCATGCAACTTGGAATAATTCATGAATTATAGTAAAAGCCAGATTACACTCCACTGCTGCAGGAAGACCGAAAGTTTAATAAATCAAAAAATAAATTTAAAAAATCCCCGAAGCCCCATAAACAGAAGCATTGTGAAATAAAGTGATGGGGTACTGGAGGGGGTGTTTCCAGAATATCCACTTGCAAAGACAACATAAGCATAAAATTATAAATACAAGGCGAATCCTCTGCTTTACATCCCACTTCTCCCAGATCTCTATTGCCAAAAATGACTCAAAGTGACTCAAATTAATTGTTAAACTCGTGCATCCTAATATAGCAAATCTGGTTTTTTGCTTTTTTTAATTACAAACTGTAACCTCTGTGAATGTTTACATGATACATTTTAGCACCTTCATTTCCAGAGCAAGTGATTCTGTGATTTCTGTATTGGGCAGCCACAGCCATTACTTACTGTTTTCTCAAAGGAAAAAACCAACCCAGCTTCAAAATACATGAAAACCCAAAAATATCTCTCTCGTCATCCAATTTCTCAGCCAATCAAATCCATATTCCTCAGTGGCCTTTTTGTCCATTTCCTTGTTCTGCTTTTTGTCTTTAGAGCAGGAAATCACACAACTTGGACCTGAAGGGGACTGTGGTGATACTCGATGAAGCTCACAATGTGGTGAGTTGTTCTGGTCTGTTACCATTTTTCAATATTCATCCAAAGAATAAAACAGACCCCTGTCCTATTGCAAACAGCCTGTAAAATCTGTACTCAGATGTATGTTGTTAATATTCATTATCATGAACATTTCTTGTTTTTGTGACAGTAACACCTTTGTAGTTTAATTAACGGTCCTTTGACACTGCTGGTATTTTACAAGATGATAGTTTTCTTTCTAAAGGGTACATCTCCAGATTTATGAGGTGCTTCTTTTCATGGAGACTTCCAAGAAAACACTGTAAGAAATCATGAAAAACCCATTCTTGAAGCTCAGCTGCATCAGCTCTCCCAAGTGCAGTAGATGGCAAACAGGACTCTTGTAATATTTTCAAGGGCTCACTCGTAGAGGAAAACAAGAAAAAATAAATAATGCTGCCTTATGAGTTCTTCCTTTTAGCTGGCTTGAAACTGCAGCTCTTTTCCTAAATGATGAAATGCAAAGGAACTTTTGAAATATGTCCCTTTCTCTGCCACAGTCTCCCAGTGGGATTTCTGCTGAACAGCTGTGGTTTGTTGTCTGAGTGCCTGGTGTCCTTTCAGTAAACAGCCACCCGTCTGCTCTGCTTCACTAGAGAGACTTGCGTAGCTGCATCCAGGATTTGCTCCTTTCATCAGAACATCCTTTTGTCTTTTTCTGTTGAAAAATGTGTGGAAATCCTGCCATAGTTGTTTGGGGCTTGGATTTGTTTTTCCCTTTGTAGTGTGCAAGAAGTACTCATAGATGCCTGCATGCAGAAATTAGCCAGAACAGCTTCTCGTTTTGCAATAATTATCTGATGCTGCTGTCTGTTCCAGGTTAATATGTGGAAACTTAGTGGTTACCCTGAAATAAAATTGATTTCTTTCTGATTAGGTTGTTTACACGTGCAGCTCGCTCAGCACTTTTTTTCTTTATAACTTATTTCTTCACAGCTATTACAGTCAAATATTTGTGTAGGTTAGGCCTTACTATTTATCGTCATTTCTCAGGGAAAATGATTCTTTTTGTGAATGAAAATTTCTCGCAAAGCAGTGTGTGATTAAATTTTCAAAGTCAGAGAAAGTTTTGTCAAACTTGCTAACCCTGAGTGTTTAAATCATTACTACTTTTTAAATGGAAGGTATAGAAGCAGCTTTTTTGATGAACAAACCAGTTCTCTAAAAAAAATTCCTGCTTGAACATGAGACAATTACTGTCTGTATTCTCTAGAATGTTGATAATGTGGAAGAAGGCAAAATCTCTTTTACATTTCAGAAAAAATGATGCTTACTAATAGTCAAAGTCTTCAGGTGTTTATGAAATATCCTCTGGCCTGAGCCGGAGATCAAAAATGAAATCAAACCTGGTCGTCTGGACTTCATCATGTCTGAAACTGCCTGAACAAACAGCACACAGAATAATTCTTCCATTCCTTATGTTTTAGGAGAAGTTGTGTGAGGAGTCCTCTTCTTTTGACTTGACTCCCTATGATTTGGCTTCAGCAATGGATGCAATAAATGTTGTCCTGGAGGAACAAGCCAAAGTAGTGCAACAGAATGAGATCAATGCTGAATTCAACATGGAGCTGGCCAGTTCAGGTGTGTTGACAGTGATAAATCACTGTTTCTCTGGGATTATAAAGTGCCACTACCAATAACTGGAAAATAACTTTTAGGGAAAGTTTCTGGGAAATTTACACTCTTGTTAGTAAATAAATTGTTGTTAATTAGTAACTGTTGCCAGACACTGAAAGATTTGATCAAACCGATGTGACGTGAGCGGTTATGAAAGAGAGCAGTGAGGGGAACACAGAAAATTTCTTCCCATGCACACAATTCTAACCTTCATAGCCATAATTTCTGAAAAGGCATAAAGAAACTGGGATTGAAATAGGTGTGAAACAACCTCTTTGAAATCTTTACTTTTTTCAACAGGGCTGAACATGGAACTGGAAGATATAGCAAAGATCAAGAGTAAGCTTTTTTGTTGTGTTGTTGGAAGTTGTTGTTGAAACAGTTTCAAAAGGTCAGCCTTTATAAATCAAGCTCGTGTAGCATTGCCATATACATTACTTATAACTGAGACATTCATAGAGGCTTAAGTTGTTTGGCTTTTTCCAAGAACTTCTTGGAATGTTTAGTTAGTTTTTTCCCAAGAAGAGAGATTTGGCAGATGAATGTGTCTTTTCCTTCACTGTTAGAAGTTCCCCTGTTTTCTAATTAATCTCGTCAGTGTGCTGGAATTGCATCAGTTGCATCATTCTGCTGTCAGAACGTGATGCTACCTGAAGTTAACAGCAAGAGCTTGAGTTGTCTCATGTATACAAAGCATTTCCAAGAACAAATTCCCCTGTCTGGAAAGAAGAGTTTAACATTTAGCTGCTGACGTCAGCTTCATCTAGGAATTGAAGTCATGGAAGTTCTTAGAGTTGAATATGAATTCTTAAAGCTGATATCCAGGAAATTGGATTTGATAATTTTGATTTGTTTACAGAGTCAAGAGAACAGCTGGGCTGCTCTCTTTTGTAACAGCCCTCGTAATAAAGTATATTTTGAAAAGAGACTTAGATGTGTCCCACATGTGAGTTCGGTGCGCCCTGACTTTTTTCCTCTTGATTCTCCTAAAGAAATTCTTCTTCAGCTTGAAAGTGCCATTGATGCAGTGGAGCTGCCACCAAATGGTAGTGGAGTCACCAAAGAGGGAAGGTAAATTTCTTCTCGTTAATGTGTTTAAATGTTAAAAAGTACAGCAAATTGGAGCTGGGTCAGCTGTTGGGGTTATAGCACTATTCTAGTTTCTGGGAATAGTATTTATTCAAGGTTTTGGTTTTCCTTAAATCCCCCATCTGTAGTAATCATTATTTTTGGAGGAACTCCCTTTTTTAGTGTTTCAAGAGTGGAGAATCCTCTGCTTGGGTTTCCTGAGCTGGAAGAAGCTCCTCACTGTGCTTCTTTCAATTTGGTGTCATGATTTAAGCAGAGGTATCAATGCTGCAGTGATGTGTCTGAGGTACCTCCAAGCTCTGGAAGCCCATTTCTAAACTGGTGCTTGTTGTACATGGTAAACAAAAAATCGTGGAAATTGCATGCCAATCTGCTTCTAAATTAGTATGGGTTGTATGTTGGAGAGGAATGGTGGGAAAAGGGAATGACGTGGTCAGTGTGCTTTCTGCCATGGCAGTATCGTGCACTGTCTTTATAAGCAAGTACTTATTTTTGTTCTTGTAAATTTTTCTTTCTTATGGAGACAGAAACATGTTTTGCTGCTTGATGGTGAAATTGTTGTTATGAGAGCACAACATTATTTGTGCCCGTTTGATTCTTTACAGTGTTTACCCATTTCTGCTTTTTTTTTTGTAAATTTCAGCTACATCCTCGATCTGTTTGCAGAGGCCCAAATAACATTCCAGACCAAATCCTCCCTCTTGGAGTCACTGGAGCAGATTTTACAGTTTCTTTCAGGCCGTAAGTGCATGGACTTTTTAGCTGTTTTACTCAGACTTTCCTCTTTAGTGTAAATAGCTGGAAATTTGTGTTGTTAGGGGAGAGAATCAAATTAGAAAGCCTCTATAAGCCAAAATCTGACCGTAAGGACTTGTGCCTTTTTATTAAGACTTGCAGGGTCCTCTGCTGGGAAACATGTTTTATGTCTGTTCATGTAAGTGAACTAATTTTGAGAACCTCTTTGTGTCAAAACCTGAGTGTGTACCCATGTATGGGTACATCCATGTGCATACATTGGAGGTTTTTGCACAGACACTGTTTCTCTCCAAAACTAGATGGATTGTGGTGTGAAGCTTGTTGGCATTTTGCTGATGGTACTTTTAGTGTCTTGAGTTCTTCCCTGGTCCTGGAGTTAAACAGGAATGTAGAGAATCATATAATATGGTGTTTTTTTCCTTGATTTAACAAGCTTCTGTTTGTTCTAATGTCTGTCAGCATCTTGTTCTTAATTTGCCCTTCTGTGAAGAAAATTCTTCAACTTCTACATGTGTTAAGAAAATGATTTAGCTCTTAACAGCAGACTCTTCAGAAAAAAGCACTGAAGGGAGTAGAATACAGACTGTCAGTTCTGCAAGGGCATCCTTGGACAACGCATCCACCCTTCTTTTCTCTTTGCCCAGCACCTTTGTCCTTTTAGGCCATTTGCATTCTGGCCTGACAGGTGCATCTGTCGATCATTTCTGCTGCAAAATCCCCACCATCAGTGTATTTCATATATTCTTTTAACTGCTCCTCTAATTGCTGCTTTAATTAGCTACTTTCCCGTTTTTAATGCAGAGGAGCTTTGAGAAGTTATGTCATTTTGTCGGGTGACAGCTTCCCAGTGTGTCAGACATGGAATGCCAGTTTTATATTTCTCTTTGCATCTTGAATAATGATGAAAAACTTGATATAAGTTATTTGTTCCAAAGAATATTTTCAAGTCATATTCAGTGTTGAGCTGTTCAGATAAGGTGTGGATATACACAAGAGGATGCATATTTATGTTTTAAGTGTAATCTTGTGTTGCTCTCTCCAGGTACTGGAATATTTATCAATACATCTGGATTGCATAAGGTCTCAGATATTATCCAGGTAAATATTTAATGCTGCTTCTATAAATATCTGAAGGATAAAAGAGTTGGTTTAAAACATATGGAAAGACATTGGATCAATTTTATTCTTGTTGGGATGTACACTTGTGCAACGGTGCAAGTTTGTAATTTTTGAGGAGAGCTGCTGCCTGATGGGATGGACTAATTTGATTTTTACCCAGGTTGTTCTTTTGCAGTTCTGGTCTCCCTTTTTGGAGATGCTGAATTTAAATTTTGGCTGGGCTTAGCATCCACCAGGTGGAGCTGGGTCACTGAACTTGTTTGCAGCAGTTTGGGAATATGAGACCATCTCATGAAATAACAGGACAGGGAGAAAGCGGACAAAAGATAATTCAGTGGTTTTTTTTAAATTTAATTATTAAGTTATGAGATGTCTTAAACAAAAGTCTTTTCAGTTCCATAGGAACTGAGTGTGACACTTGTGGGTATCCACGTAATGCTGTCAGTCATTTCCCTGTTGTGTGCTTCCAAAACTTTGATTATGAAAATCCCAAGCCCCATAAAGTTCAGAGGTACAGTGGCCTAGTCGTCTGTCCAGTACATGTGTCCAAAAGGGCACCAGAGAATTACACCCTGTTTAAAACTGAAAACGAAAAATACATTCAAACCTTGCAGACCTGCCTGATAAAGACAAGTTACCTGGGTGTGTTTTGAATGGTCCTGGCAGGTTTGCAACACTGAATTCTGGATGCGTGGGTGTTTGTGAGGGTGCATTCACAGTGGCATACACAGGATTCATCTTTCCAGCAGTGGTTAAACAAAACCTCCCTGTGTGTTCCAGTACAGTACCAGGAATTTCTGTACACTGGTACCAAATGGTTTGTACTGGGAGATGTCTCTGTTCTGAGGGAAGGTCAGGTGAGCCTAATTTAAATTTGTTTCTCAGATTTTCAAAGCTGAGAGATGAGAAAATTCAGAGGTAGAAGCCAGGTCTCCTGATCCCAGTGGACTGTTCTCCAGCACTGGGAATAATTGTCTGCGTGTGCTCTTTTGGGCTGAGGGTAGATAAAAGGAGATTTGGATTTGGAAGAGAAAGCTCAGATCCCTTTTCTGCTGCTGAGGACGTGCACTTGGAAAGTTTCTGCAAAGGATCTGCCAGGGGATAGTTTGCCATCTTGAGATAGGTGGGGCTAGGACAGAGTTTTTGTTGGGTAAACACAGTGTTTGCTTCTTGCAGAGCCTTGTCTTTGACTCTTAATTTATCACCAGCTTGTTTTAATTAATAATTTTTTTCTTCCTTTTCAAAGAACACTAACCAAAATCCCTTTTGTACACCATATCTTTGGCTGTTTTTCAGAAGTAAATATTTCCAGGAATTGTGCTCTTTTTTTTAATTGCTGGGGAACATCTTGTTGTAACTAGCTGATACTCTTACGAGCTTGGGTAATTCCTTTTAATGTCTGGAGAAATTTCATTTAGAAAAATTAACAGAGTTATAAATATTTGAGAACCACAGCTGTTTTCATTGAAGTTGCACTGGGATGCCTTATGTTTGAAAGAGCATCATCTGTAGTCATGAGACATCACATACAGGAAAGGGGGGAAAGCATGACTCTGTTGATAGAAGCTTTTAATTTAATACATGGACAATTAGATATGATTACAACTTGCTTGTTTTTCTAAGCAGAGTGTTATAAGCAGAGGAATCACTGAAGGAACTCAAAAAGTTGTGACTGATCTCATAAGTGTGTTTGTTTATCCACAGCCAGAGCCATGAACAGTGTGAATAATAATATTGTCATTTGTATAGTTTGAGTATATTTAGATACTGGCTTGCAGTTTGTGGAGCAATGAGAGCACCATGTGGATAGCAGGAATCACCCGAAGAACCATATTTATTCGAGGTTCTCTGTCTTGTTTGATAACAGGAGTAAGGAAATAAATTTAAGGTTGTCACAGCAGTAACTTTTGTGGAGACACTTCTCAGTGCAGAGAAACATTAGGGCTTTTACTGGAAGCAAAAATCAAAAGGATGTATGTGTCAAATAACGTGGCCAGCAGGACTGGGGAGGTGATTGTCCCTCTGTGCTGGGCAGGGGTGAGGCCTCACCTCAAGTCCTGTGTCCAGTTCTGAGTCCCTCCCTTTAAGAAGGACGTTGGGGGGTTGGAGCATGTCCAGGGAAGGGAACAGAGCTGGGGAAGAAGCTGGAGCCCCAGGAGCACTGAGGGAGCTGGGGGAAAGGAGGCTCAGGAGGACATTCTCGCCCTCACAATTCCCCAGCAGGCGGGTGCAGCCAGGTGGGGGCCAGGCTCTGCTGCCAGGGAACGAGGGGCAGGACAAGAGGAAATGACCTCATGCTGTGCCAGGGGAGGTTTCGGTTGGACATCAGGAAGAATTTCTCCATGGAAAGGGTGGTCAGGCTTTGGAAGGGGCTGCCCAGGGAGGTGGTGGAGTCCCCATCCCTGGAGGTGTCCAAGGAACGCCTGGATGTGGCACTCAGGGCTCTGGGCTGGGGGACAAGGTGGGGATCACTCACAGATTGGGCTCAACGATCTTGGAGGTCATTTCCAACCAAATTAATTCTGTGATTCCATTTCCCTCCATTTTCCAGACAGTGTTTAGCATCGACCCCCCAGAAGGAGGCACAACAGGGTTCCTGCCACGTCAGGCAATTTCTAAATATTACAAGGTATGGGAGGCTTTGTGTGCTGCGTTTTTCCTCGTGGTGTTTAATGTCTGTGCTTAGTGTATCTAAGACTAGGGAGGATGTGGATAGTACAGCAAATGATGTTGATTAGAGGGAGAAAAAAAGAAGACCCAACAGAAAAACCACCAAAGGAACTGTATTTCATTTAGTTTCTGAAGAGAAACACAATTTTTAAAGGAATTTTTTAATTAAATTACGGAAGTGCAACAAATGGGAATTTCAGAAAATTTTGATATTGGATATTGAGCAAGAATTGATGTGTTCTTCCAGTAGTCTGTTTTTAGTTCAGCCCAGTGCCAAGCAAGTGAAACAGAACCACCGAAGCTCCTCCCTGAAGTTGTTTTAATTTGTTTAAAGTTTGGAATTTATGGGATGTGTTGTTATGATGAATTTTAGGAGCAGACCTTTTTCTAGATATCACATTAAGACTTGATACTATTTTTCTTGCCAAATTAAGCAACTCTTTCCACCACGATCGTGTTCTGCATTTAATCTGTGTGGTTTATGCGGGTGGAAATACCCAA
The DNA here is from genome assembly GCA_013397845.1 of Melanocharis versteri. Taxonomy (NCBI): domain Eukaryota; kingdom Metazoa; phylum Chordata; class Aves; order Passeriformes; family Melanocharitidae; genus Melanocharis; species Melanocharis versteri. The sequence continues at coordinate 250,582 of VZTG01006077.1, read as the reverse complement.
ATAATTGGATTCTTGGTCTCTGCTCAGGTCAGCCCATAAAAAGCTGCTCCCATTATCTGACTCAAAAATGACTGGTTGGATGGTGATGCACTTTATTGCTCCTTCTTAGAAAGTTATGAAAGACTGGAAGCAAAATAGAAAAGAGACAGGAAATTCTATAACCTTTGTAGCACTATAAAAGTGACACTAATTTCATTAATTACTCTTAAGGTGGGCCAGGTTTTTTTGAGGGATGAAGTGCAAGTTCATTTCTGCAGCCATTGCTAGAAATGTTTGTTGCTTTCCTACAGGTACATATTCATGTGGATAATGGTAATCAGAAAAAGAAACAAAGGACAGATCTCTGGAATTCGTCATCTTCAAAAAAACAAGGTACAGGACTGCTCTTGGGGAGGTTCATGCAAAAGCTGGATTAAAAACTCCTCAACTGCTCCTTTCTGATTCAAATAAAAGAAAACAAGTGCAACTCCATTGTGGATATGATGGCTTGGGGACAAGCTTTTCACTTTTATAGTTATTTCTGAAGGGGAGGTGACACGTGACATCTCAGTATAAAAATTTCTTGTACCATTGGTGTTTTGTGCACTGCTGGAGCTCTTTTAGAGCAATGATTCTGGTGAAAGAAGATCCATCACCATTATGGAATTGTTGTTTGTATTGGTGTAGAGAAAATCTTCAGAGCAGCCAAGAATGGGGAACTCTCCTCCAACCCTCAGGCTGATACTGAGGTTCGTGGCATGTTCTGTTCTCCTTGTATGAGCTGGATGTCTCTGTCTAACACGGTTGAGTTAAACACAAAACTGGTGTTGAATAAGGCTGTAACTGCAGTTGGCAAGAAGGGGGTTCAGGTACAATTATGATGGCAAACATGTTTGTCAAAGGTGGTAGAAGAGTAAATTCCATGAAAGTTCTCATTCTCTGTTGAAATGATTCACATTGTGGAGGTGTTACAGTTTATTGGCTTGTTTTGAAGCTCTGTAGGGAAGGTTCATGTGATGTGCCAGAGATCTTGTCCAGATCATGTGAATTCTTTAGGCAGGAAATACCATGCCTTGGAGCATGTTTACCTTTTTTGGGATGGCCTACTTTGCGAAACTTCCTACTTTGAGCAACTTCTTAAATTCTTCAGGGCATGTTGTCAGTTCTTGATGGTTTCATCTTCAGCTATACTTTCCAGTTCCACTGGGATTTCTCCCTCTCCTTGTCCCTCTCCTCCCACCTGTTTTGTTCCTTATGCTCTGCAGAACCCAATATCTGGTATTATCTCAGTATAACCATTCTTCAATATATTTAGAAGAGGAGAAACTTGGCTTCTGAATCAAAGGCTTATCCTAATGCTCCTATAAAGCAGCACCAAGCCTGGCTTTGTTGGACTGCAGCATTCATTCTTTCTGATTTTTTAATTTATTTTTTAATAATTAGGTTGAAAACAAAACATTTTCAATTAAAGAAGACAGATGCAGATCCCTTTTCGTAAACCTTCTTAGCAGAGCACTCTTCAGGGATTTTTGTAAATATTTTGCCTCATAACTATCTACTTAATTACTCAGTTAAGTGCTCATGAGTATGTAAGTATCTGTTTCACAGAAGTCCTTTTTTTAAGGACAAAAGTAACATTTTTCAAAGAATGGATTTCCAGGAATTTACTGGGTTTGCACATAATATCCTCTTAAATGTTTCCACGAAGTTAATGCTGTTCGGTAATCTGCAAATGTTGTTTTCCTGAGATATTGCTCGGTTGGAGTTCTAAGATACAGGAATAATTCTGAGTAGATTTGATTAAAGACGGGTGCAGGAAGAGGCTAATACAAACTTTTAGGTTTATTGCACTACTTGGAGGATTTATATGCAAAAATACAAAGCAGTGTGAGAATTCTGTGATCCAGTAGATGGAGTCTGATATATTTGTTTTTCAAATACAAACAGTATTTGCAAGTAGCTGTGCAACACACCTGAGTATGCTGAGACTTGTGCTTTGTGTAAGCCTGGCAGAGGCCACACATGACTGATAAGTCTCTGGTTTCCTGTAGTGGTACAGCAAATGGTATAGAAATAATTCAAGCATTTAAGAACAGCTGTTTTCCAGGGATTTTGTGGAAATTATCCACTCAGACATCATTCTGTACAAACTAATTGCTGAGGAGAAGGGGCATAGCTTGGGATAGCTGATGAGATCCCTGCCTGAGTCATTGGGGAACAGATGCTGTTTATGTCAACAGTATTGGACTGTTGCAGTTTAGCATTAAGTTAAAATGCTGTTATTCATGGTTTGTTCTAAATCATCGTGTTGTAAACTATTAGCAAGCCATTTCTCCTTGCATTAGCTGTCCTTGTACCAGGAATGGAAAAAGCTGCTGCAGGGATCTGCTTTGTTTAACACCCAACACTTCCTGCTGGTGAATGGGACCTTGAAAACGGATTTAATGTTGTTAAGCTTAAAGACATAATTGCAGCACACCAGGCTAGAAATGTACAGCAATCCCAGCTTGTCCAGGAACTGGGAGCTGGTGCCTGGCAGTTGTCGTGCTGGGTTACAGAACTGTTTCCAGCTGAGCACTGGAGGAGCAGACATGAGGGGTTGGTGTCCTTTTCCAGGCCATCCCATATCAGCCCAGTTTGCTTTTGTGCTGGGATTTCTTGGGTTCCTGGCTGAGTGACTTTGTTCTTGTCTGTAGATACTCACTTGGCCTGTCCATATACAGATCCCAACTAATTTCCACCAGTTGTTAGTGTGAGTTAGAAAGATACAGAATTTGCTGAATTTTGGATTGTGAGTCTTCTAGAATTTGGACATTTTCTGGATGTGTTTGTCCAGATGAGATGGAGGGGTGAAACTTTAGCTAAGAGTAAGTGTTCACTTGTGATTCTAAGCAGTAAGTGACTCACTGGGCAGATATTAATGGGGATTTCCTGAAGACGCCAGCTTTTTCTTTTGGAAATGGAGGCTTTGACTGACGAGTGTAAATTTAAAAGAAATGCATGTGATACTTGGATGAGAGGTATTTATTTTTATTACTGAAACTAATCATGCAAAGCAGAATCAGAAACAGAAACAGAAGCTGATGTTTTATTTGACTGCTCTTGTTCTTGACAAGGATGTTGTTTTCATTCCCTTGTGCCTGTGTCTCTGAGAAGCTGATGCAGTTTTCAGCAAGCTTAAGCTGAGCAATGAAAGAATTGACTGATGCGATTGATTTATTTTAAATATTCTTTCTGTTGATAACTTACATATTTTCAGAGTCGCATACTAAAATATATATATGTGTGTGTGTATATATGTTTGTCACCATGTCCCACAGAAGATTCAAGCAGGAATTGAAAGGTTCAGGAGTTGACTGTGGGGGAAGTGGGAAGTTTAGGTGAAAGATTTATAGCCTATATAGATATACAGGAAAGTCCTCATAGAGAAGGGGTTGTTTTCTCAAGCAAGTGCAAGGGTAGAGATACTTTCTTATTATATTATGAGGAAGCAATGATGTTTTAATTAGAAGTCATTAAATCTGGGAAGAACCAAAGCAGGACATACCATACATCTGGAATTTTAACTTTGGCTGCTGTCTGGTTTACTCTCAGAAGTTCAGGTGCAATGTGCCATGTGCTGCTCATAGTCTAGTTTTTCCACTCTGACTGGCTTCTTAGTGTTTTCTCTTTGTTTGATGCAGGGAAGACTTTAAGCTATTGGTGTTTCAGCCCTGGGTACAGCATGCACGAGCTCGTTCGACAGGGAGTCAGGACAATCATCCTCACGAGCGGGACGCTCTCCCCCCTCTCATCATTTACAATGGAAATGCAGATGTGAGTACCTGCATGTGGGAACGCTGCCATTCCTGAAAAATGCACAATCTGCCCTCGTGGATTTAGGTTTTATCTCAGGATTTTAAAGTGTTTTGTTTGCCCAGAGAAGCTGTGGCTGCTCCATCCCTGGAAGTGTCCAAGGCCAGGTTGGACAGGGCTTGGAGCAACCTGGGACAGTGGAAGGTGTCCCTGCCCATGGCAGAAGGGTGGAATGAGATGAACTCTAAGGTCCCTTCCAACCAAACCATTCTAGGATTCTGTGGTTCTGGAACTGGTAGGGAATCCTATAATGGGAATGACTGGGATCTTCCTCTTCTTTCTCCAGCCCTTTTCCTGTTTGCCTGGAGAATCCTCATGTAATCGATAAACACCAGCTCTGGGTTGGGATCATTCCAAAGGGACCTGACGGAACTGTGCTTACTTCCACCTATGAAAGAAGGTACTGAACTTCCATGTGGAATCCTGCTTTGAAGTTTTGGGTTCAAACATTTTGGGTTCTGTTAACAGGAATATGCTAGTGAAGTAAGGGATCTCTAGAGGGTTTTTTGGATAAATGCTGAATAACAACACCTTTTAACCACTACTGCTGAGAATTTGGAACTGGAGGTCTGGAAGGAATGAGATACCAAGGCACTGATAGTCCTTGATGGCCCTGAGCAGCCTCAGCTGGGACCTGCACCCACAACCATCCTGCAGGAGCTGCACTGAACCCCATACAAATTTGCTGAAGGCTTGATTGACTTGAAACATGACTGGCCTTTGCAATAACTATATTTAAAGCTTGTCACCATGCCCAGCCTCTCTTTCACCTCTGGGTTGCCTGCTTAAGGAAAACATATCTAAATATTTGTCAAGCTTTTCGTCATCATTTTTCTTGCTCTTGTCTGGTCTTTCATCACTTCGCCTCTATCTGTTGTTCAGAATTGGCAGTGCTTCTGCTGCCAGCAAAAGGCCAAATGTTCCACAGAACTGTAAAAGGACTCGGCAATTGTAATGGATTTTTACAGAGAGGTAGCAATGTGGAAAACCCTCAGAATGGATTTGTCATTTTCAGAAGTTTAATGTGCCATTTCAGTGTACTTCTGTTGAAGTCGCTATCTTTTAAAGAAGGAGCTTTGGGGATTCCACCCCTCCAAGGCTTTAGAACATGGGGGTTTTTTGAATGAAAGAGATTCACCGTGTTCACTGTGTTTTGACAACATCTGTGTGTTGATAGCAGTACTTGTAGGCCTTATAAAGGTTACGTATGTTAGGTTTTTTCCCCGCGTACATAAATTTTCTAGGGAAACAGTACACAAGAGTACAGGGCCCTAAAAAGAAAGGAATGTAAAGGCAGGAAGAACATAAATCTGGCTCATTGGAGAGCAGGATTTCTTCAGCCAAAGCAAAAGTGATTTACTAAATAAGAACCATAGTAACCTTTTTGCCATGCTGCAACACTTCACCTAATTCATCAATTATTGTTTCAAGTCACTGTAATGTTAGTCAGCCTTGGCAGTGCTGCAGACTTTTCTGGCAGATCTCTCACATGTGTGTTGTTACTCATATGGCTGCTCATTTCTACCTCTGCATTTTAAAGTATTGAAACTTAGATCATCTTCAGTGCTCTCAATTAGAATATTTCATAGAATTAGTAGAATGGAGTCAAGGTATTACTAATTCTTGCCCTTGGTTTTGGTGCTTGCCACAGGAGGGAGAGCAATCGGGAGTCTGGAAATGCTATTTTATATTAAACAAATATCAAAGGAAGTCAGTGTGTGTGAAAAACATAGAAAAGGAAATGCAGTGGTGTTACTTGATTTTTCTTCTTTGTAGGTTTTCAGAGGATTATTTATCTTCTCTGGGGAAAACAATTGGTAAGTGAAATATGTGGATTTCAGAAATGGGTTGATGCCCAGGATTTTTGGAAATTTAGAAAGGGCGATGCTAAAGAAGATGCAGTAAGAGAAAGGTAAAGGATTGCAGTGCATATCTCACTGCTGTCTGGTTCTCTGTGTTTCTGCTTGCTCAAGGTAGCTGGCTGCTGTAATAGCACACAAAATTGAGTCCATGGCTTCATATTTCCAAGTCTGGGCGTCATTTTTATTCTCAGGAGTTTGTATTCGGGTCAAAAATGTGCTTCCTAAACACAGTTAGAAAGTGGCTCAAACTAGAAAATCAATGGCCAGAGATGATGCAGCCAAAGATGAGCAGAGCAATTGAGGATCATAGGAAACCAGTGCACGTAAGGACACGTAAAACATAAGGACAGAATAAAAGAAGAGCATTTGTGTTGCTTGGCTAACATGATTGAAGAGAATCTGTTAAATCTAGAAATGTTGATGGACGTGAAGGAGAAATGAAAGCAATGCTCTGAGGTGTTTAGCTTGACCCAAAAGGTGGAATTAAGGAAATGCTTTCACAAAGTAGTGGGGTTTTCTCAGGAAATTGTTTACTATTTGACTAGAAAACTCACAAGCAATATAATGGCACCTCATCCATTGCTTTGGATGTGCAGTGGACAAGGAGTGGAGAAAATGATCTAAAACTAGATCCTGCTGGGAAATGTGGTAGGGGATGTTGTATCCCTTTCATTGATAGGGTTTGGTGTGGCTGATAATGTCTTTTATTCTTTTAGCTCTACCCTTTAGAGAGCTACTTAGGCTTCTGTATTAACGCTTACACCGTGACAAGATTATCAAATGATTTTAAGAAATGACACAACTTCTGATACACAAACATTCGTGTCAAGAAAGTAGAAAATATTTTGGAAGGAGGCCACACTGTTGTTTTTCCTCTGCAGTCCATGTTCTCCATCCCAGGATGAAAATGCTCTCAGCTACACACTTGTCTTATCTCACTGCAGGTAACCTTGTGCGAGTTGTGCCACATGGGCTGTTGGTGTTCTTCCCATCGTATCCTGTCATGGATAAGAGCCTGGAATATTGGAGAGTATGTTCACTGCTCTGCCTTTATTGTGTGGTTTGGTTACATGCATCAGACAGCTTGTAGCTCTTCCATTTAACCATGTTAATTAAAAACCTTCTAGTGGAAAATGTTGCTGCTCATGGCAGGGGGTCGGAACTAGAGGGTTATTAAGGTCCCTTCCAACCCAAAACATTCTGGGATTCTATGAAAAATTCTTTGTTAATAAGTAAATTATAAAATCTGGAAAGCAAAATCCCAGGTCAGGCTTCTTTTATTTTGATCACAATACACTGAAGTGCAGTGCTGTGGAAACCAAACCCAAAAGAATCTTAATATATTATTCCATCTGATGTCACATTTTATTTAGTTCACCAGACCTTTCTTTATTAAACCTCTGAATTAGAATTGGTTTCTGTGTTTCAACATTTGGGGGAAAAAAATCCCAATATGAGCATTTCTCCTTTGTTTTTAATTTGTAACCATTGCAACTGCAATTTTTGGTACTTCTGTGCTCATGAGTTGAATGTCCCTGGTGAGGTTGGCTAGAATAGTTCTGGTTTAAATGCTCCTTGAAAAGGCAGGGGCAGAGGTTTCATGCTGTGGAGTGGGACTGGGAGGTGAGTGCTGGAACTCTTCCATCTGCCTGATGTCTGAGGTGCACCAACTGCAAGGAATCACTGTCAGTGCTCTTCAGGGGTTCCATGTTTCTGCTTCCATCTCCTGTGTTTGGCAAGAGAGGAACAGGCTGTGGTGGGGAAGTGTAGTGAGCATTTCTGAGCATTTCTGTTCTTGTGGTGTGTGCTCACTTGGTGTTTCTGACCTGCTCCTTCTCTGTTTAACAGGAGCACGATTTTGCCAAAAGAATAGAAGAAGTGAAGCCGATGTTTGTGGAACCCAGGAACAAAGGAAGCTTTTCAGAGGTTGATTGTTTGCATTACATACCTCTGTCATTTTCAGAAACTGTTTTTATGTTTAATGACCTTCTCTAAGGTGTGAAAGACCCAAATTTTTGGCCTAGGATGAAAGTAAAAATCTGAGTGCTTCTTTGAAGTGTAGTTTTCGTATGCACCCTTCCTTTCTTCTCTTGTCTGGCCATGCAGGGTTCAGTCTTTATTTAAATCTGGTGATGAAACAGCAGCTAACATACACAAGAGCTGAGTAATCGAGCTGGTGGAAAGCTGTCACTTCAGTAGTCAGCATTTGTGAACATTCTGCAGGATTTTTCCTCCCAGCTCATCCTGCTTTGGATGTTAAAATATTGTGCAGTGTCATCCTGTTTATTTATAGCTATTCTGTTTGTTTCTTAGAATAAATAATATCTGAGAATTGCTTTCCTGTTTTGTCTATTTTACTGAACGATCTGCAGAAACACAGGATGGTCCATCTTCTCATCAGAAGTATCTGACATGAATTTTTTAATGCTTACTCAGATATGTTCTGGGTGTCACAGTGATACAAGGATTTTCCTGAGAAAACAGCTTCTCGCATTTGCAATTAGTTAAAAGTTAAGACAATTATACTAAGCCAAATTAATTGCAGTTCAGATCTTAGTGTACAAGTCAAATTTAGTTAATACAGGATAATACAATTCTTCCTCTTGCTTAAACTTGTTTATATTTTAGGTTATTGATGCCTACTATGATAAAGTCACCTGTCCTAAGTCCAATGGAGCTGCATTTTTGGCAGTGTGTCGGGGCAAGGTAATGTGACTGAGAATTTGTTTCATCTGAGATCAGATTATAGAATTGATAGAAGAAAAACTTTATTCTGGATTTCAGTACATTTCTGTTATTTGTAATTATATGTGGGAAAAAAACAAGTGCTCTGAAGCTTTTTCAAAATTAGGTCACATTTCTGTGTGATTCACTCTTGGTTTTATTAAAGGGACGCATTTTGATTTCTCTGAAGTGGATGAGCATCATACTTGCATTTCATGTTGGCTGCTCACTGAAAACATAATCCATTAGATGAGAACAGCTGTTCTGGAGAACTGTAAGCAAACAAGTTAAAACAACACTGATGCAAACCAAACGTAACGCTTAGCTTCAAAACACCTGCTTCATTAACTTCGTGTTCCCTGGACACATTTGATGGCCTTTCCTTTGCATCTTCCAGTGCCGATAAATTGACTTGTGTTTATCAGTGGAAATATTTGTGAAATTACTCCTAGAACCTTTTTGCTGCTGTTTACTGTCTACTGGGAGAAGATCCAACTTCTTTTGAAACTTTGGTTCCAGTCTCCAAAGAGGCTGTTGGACTAAAGAAAAGATGTAGCTGTCTCAAGTCTCACTGATGAGATTTGGAGAACTGATTCAGCTGAAAAACAAAACAGCTTTTTTTTTTTTTTCCTTAGTTTTTTTTCAGTCTGTTCAACTTTATTCATTTCACAAAGTGATTTGCCAGCACAGTGAGCATGTACAGGGGACATGAGTGACAAATACTTGATGGGATGTCAACAGCACAGCTGCTGGACATGGCACTATAGTCTCGTGAATCTGATGGCTTTCTGTTACTGCTTTGAAATGATTCTGTTAATTTTTACTGTCAGAGAAGGTTTGCTATGTTGTTATGTCTTGTCAGCACCTCAGAGTGTGCAAGATTTAAACAAAGGTGTTGGCATGTTCTCAATCCAGCTGTTCCACTTATCCAGGAACAAGACAGCCATTAACAGGGGTGGCTGAGCTATGCTTTGGCAGAGGAAAAAGCCAAGTTTAAACTCCTGCTAATAAAAGGAAAAAAAATCTAGTTAAAACTATTCATTGAAACTATTGATAAACTGCACTTGACTAGGGAATTAATTGAATGGAGAAAAAGGGCCAACAACTGCTGAATTGCTCTGAAATATTACTTGAAACCCTGGTGATGATGGAAAACTCTGTCCCTGCAGGCCAGTGAAGGCTTGGACTTTGCAGACATAAATGGACGAGGAGTCATCATTACTGGGCTTCCATTTCCCCCTCGTATGGAGCCCAGAGTCATTTTAAAGATGCAATTCCTGGATGAGATGAGGAGAAGTGGTGCGGGTGCACAGGTAAGACTGGGCAGCTTCTCGGTCTCGGCTGTTTGCAGGTTTGTGTCATTGGTTCTCCCTCATGTCCCAGTGGGTTTTGGGTTTTGTTATCCTCTCAGCCTTGTGGGACCATGAATATCAAAAATTCAAACAGCCTTGGGAATTTGTCACAAATACAGCCACCTTTTTTCAATAGTGTTGAGGGTTTCAAATTCTGGCACAGTCTTAAATGTAAGCCGCAAAAAAAGGGTTTAATAAAGTTTGAGTCAACATCTTTTTATGTGTGTTAACCGTTTCTCATTCTGAGGGATGTATTTCATCCGGAGAGAGCGTGGGCAGGAAGAATGGCCTGTGCTGGCTGGTTTGGGAATTATTGTTTTGGAAGTGTGTTGGGGCGTTTGGGTTTGGTTTTCTGTTGCTTCAGGCGCAAGAATGAATGATGTTCCGGTTTAGTCTGTTCTGCAGGTCTTAAAGAATGTGGTGAGTCTATTGTACTGCCAAGGCTCTGAGTGCACCATACAGGAAATAGCCTTTCCAGCTGGACATTGCTACTTGAGCTTTCTGTGCTCTATAGATCAGGTGTGACTTTTGAGTCCACCTGTGTTTGGTTTTCCTCGGCTCTTTGAGGTTTGTCAGTACGTGTGGTTGATACTAGACAGCATCTGTTCTGTACTTTTTATTTCTTTAGGAAAAAAACATAGTGGCTGTGCAGCACAGAGAATACATTTTACCTGGTAAATAATGTTAATTCTTCCTTCTTCTCCACCTTGCAGTATCTGTCTGGGCGTGAGTGGTACAGTCAGCAAGCGTCCCGGGCTGTCAACCAGGCCATCGGCCGGGTCATCAGGCACCGCCAGGACTACGGGGCCATCTTCCTGTGTGACCACAGGTAAACCTTGGCTCGCTGAATCCCAGAATATTTTGGGTTAGGAGGAACCTTAAAGCTCATCTCGTTCCAACCCCCTGCCAAAGGCAGAGATGCCTTCCACCAGATCAGGTTGCTCCAAGCCCTGTCCAACCTGGCCTTGAGCACTTCCGGGGACGGGGCATCAGCAACATAAACAGCTTTATATCCCAACACAGGTGTTGGTATTTTGTATATAAATGTGCTGATGTTGCTGTTTGGAAAAGGCCACAGTTCATAATAACAAAATTATTTAAAATACAGGTTATATAGATATTGCACTACTTCAGGAAAGTAACTAGATTATCTTCTGCTCCCCAGTTATGTAGTCTTGGAGCTGCAGGAGGAGGTTAATGGTTTTAATGGAAAATAAAGCAATTTTTTGAATTCATGTTGGTAATACCACAGGAAATTATGTGACAACTACTTATGGTCTTGCATTTTTTCTGTCTTTCATTTGAGATGGCAGTCAGCAGCACTGCAGTGTTTGGAGAGAAGAAGAATGGGAGTGAGGACAGATTATATTACTGAAACAATACTATTTATATTCATATCCTACATTATACTGCATTAATATCCATTTCTGTAATGCTAATTAGTAAAATATATATATAATAGGCAATAGGAGTTTAATTGATAGTACATGGTATCAACAAAGCCCTTTTCTCCTGACCAAAGGCATCCCCCCATTATATTTACTGCACTGTTTTGTCTTTATTTGTGTTGCTGCTCCTCTCTTGTCCTTTTGGATACCGATCTAGGGTTTGTTTAATTAATTTAGCCCAACCTGGCAAATAATTCTCAGGTTTTCCCATCCTGCCCAGGTTCACAACTGGTGATGTGAGAGGCAAACTGCCTTCGTGGGTCCGTCCCTATGTGAACGTTTATGACAACTTCGGGCACGCGGTCAGAAGTGTCTCCCTCTTCTTCCGTGTTGCTCAAGAAATTGTAAGTGTCTTTAAAAAAAAAAACCCTAAAATAAACAACAGATTTCCTGAATAGTGTTGGAAACTGGGAATGCTAAGCTAGGTGGGGAATCACAGATCTCAAATCACAAAGGATGCATAAGGGTCACTGAGTCCAGCTCCCTGTTCCTCACAAGCCTGCCCAACACGGAGTCATTTGTCACTTCTAAACACTGGAAGATTTACTGGAAAGGAGACATGCCTCATCTTTCTCCAGGAGTGATCTGGGACTGGATGTTGTTCTTACGCTGGGCAACTCATTAGCTTAGATCACAAAAATAACTTCCTCTTCCAGTTCCTCCTAAATAAACATGTATTTATTGGCTGCTATGCAAACCCTGGAACCGATACTGGCATCCAGAAGCTTTCTATCTCAGGGAGAGGCTATGTGTGTGGAAAGATCATACCCTAAAATTTAAATTGAAGCTGACTAGTAATTAAGAGTAATACAAACCATCAGTTGTTATTGCAGTTCATCGCTGGGTCATCTTTAATAAAACAGCTTCTCTCTTAGCATTAAGAAGCTGATGTTGTCTGTAATAGTGTAATAATTCCTTGATTTAAAAAGTAATATTGTAAAAAGGCTTCCTAATTCACTGGAGAAAGTCATAGCAAGAAACGGGCTGGAAGCCAGAATGGGAAATTCTTTGCTCCCAAAATGGAGGTTAAGATTAAAATAAGCCCCTAAAATTTCATATACAGACTGAGGCAACCTCCTGGGAGATGCTTTAGCCAAATACAAGTTGTTCAGGCTAATTAGTTACATATGCATGATGCTGCAGGACTTGATGATCTTTTCTGATCATGAGTGAGAGTTTCATGGTAAATCCAAACCACAACCCGATGTGCTTTGTCAGAAGGAGCTGTTATTGCAGGGATAGCATAAGGAAGGGATTGTTCTTTAGCAGGTCATGATCCTTTTTCTGGTACCAGGTCACTTAGAGTTAAGCCTGCTTACTGCACTTCAGCTGTGTCACTCCTGAGCTGTTTGGTCCTTTTTTCAAAGCACATAAACCCAGAGTGTGTAACAGTCTTGCTCCCAAAGGTTATTTGGGGAAAAGGAGATGTCTTTGGATTGTTGCTGAGATTTTTGGTCACAGATGGAGTGGCAAAGTGGCCTTTGCTTATTGTAAAACTTTGTAAACTGCTTGCAGATGCCCCCACCCCTGCCTCAGTGCCCTCCTGGACATACTGGTTCCCTAAGTGAAAGCAATGCAGAACCATCTACTTCATCTGAGCAGATCCTCTCCCTGCAAAAAGCTAAAAACCTGGATGACCATGTTCCCAGTTTGAAGAGAAAAAGGAAAGGTATGTTTGGGTCCTCACAGATACACCTTTCTGTTTTAAGCTGAACTCTGAAAAGGAGGATCAAGGGGCTGGAAACTGGAATGGGAGAGAAAGCAAGGAGAGCTCAAAGGCTGATGTAAAAGTCTGATTAGAAGGGACATAATTAAGCATTAGAAAATGGGGGAAAACCATTGTAATTACAGAGAAAAGAGGCAGATGGGGCCAGAAAAAGCGTCCCACAGCACAGGAGGAGTTTTTGGTGGAGTATCGCAGATAGTTTGGAAAATAAGAGCTGGAAGTCTCTTTCTGCCTTGCACTGACTTCCATATGTCCTCCCTCCATCCTGTTGTATAAATGACTCTTACTTGGTAATCTGTCTAAGAAAACAAAAAGGACGTGGGAGAAAAACAATATTTAAAATTTTGCGGGTAGCTAATACCAAAGAATAAAGCATTTCTCATGTCAGATATTCTTTCAACACTTTAGACTCTTTGCTGGTTTGGAACAGAGCAGTGAAGTTTGTTTAAAGCTGTGGTTCCTAACCAGTTGTGAGTGAGTGTGAGGGTGAGTTCACATTACATTTAAGCCAGTGTGATTGCTGGTTGTTGTTAAAAGGGATTACTTTGACCACCACTTTTTTCCACCCCTCTCAGTTTCCAACTGTGCACTTTTTGCTCCTTCCTTTGATTTAAGTCCATCTTTTGTGCAGCTACAGAGTGAGCAGCTGAGCTTTGCTGAACCAATTTATTCACCTTCCATCCACTTGACAGGTAGATCCATGGGCTGGAATGTGTGACTTGAAGTGAAGGAAAGAAGCTGCATTTCCTGTTTAATAGAGATTTTCTGTTGCATTGCATCAGCTGTAACATCAAGCTCCCCTGTAGTCAGAGTGATCATAATATACTCCCATTCTTCTCAGAATAGTGACTTTCCTTAGTAACTGACGGTTGGAATAATTTCACAGAGTAGTAGGAATACATTTTGAAGGTAATGCCTTACAGAAATATCAAGCTGATACTAATTCAACCCTACTTACAGCTCAAAATCTTTTATTTAAAACCTGGATCCTGGCTAGTGAGAATATGTAATTTGGGACCTTGGTGACTGTGTCTTATGGGTATTGATACTGTGAGAATTGTAGGCTTTAAAAAAACTTTCTCTGTTTAAAAATAATAAACCACGTTTTGTACCAAAATCTCTTAAAAACTCTGAAACTCAGTTTTCGGAAAATCCATAAATCTAAAATGATTGAAACCAGACAGCTGCTGCAGTAAGAGTTTTTTGCATTGATCCTAACCCATTTTGAGGTTAACCATCACTTAAGGAAAAGTTTGGGAGCGATCTGCCAGGTTGCGCTAACAGATGCTTAAGCAATTTTGGAAGTGATTTATAAAAGCAGTCTTCTTATGAAATTATATCATGCACTTTTGCAAGAGGTGGAAGATTATTTAATTCACCAACACATACTTGTGGATTGCTTTTTAAGACTGGGAGCTACCACTAAATTAAAGAAAATGCAGGAGAGAATGTGGAATGTTAATTTGTCACCTGTGTTCTGCTGTGGTGGCAGTAAACGGAGATGGAGCACCCAGCCTGTGTGTGGAATATGAACAAGAGTTTGTCTCACCCAGAAGAAAATGTGTTGGGCTCTTGGATGCCTTGGAGCGCAGTGAGAAGAGCAGTGAAGATGCAGAGGAGGAAACTGATTTGCCAGGAGAGGAAAAGGTAATGGCAAAATACTTCCTTATAAGTAAAAATTGCACGCTCTAAAGCAAAATGTTCTTGGCATCAAGAGAACCAGCTCAACCCTCTTTCAAGGAAAGCTCACTGTAATTAGCACCAGTAACTGCAAGTTCCCATAATGAAATTAATCAAAGCATTTCCTTGCCACATTCAAGTAGATGATCAGCAGGTATGTGCTTGTTCTGTGCTCCAAGGCTGCTGACCAGGAAGATTCCTGGAAGTTAACCACGCTTTCTGAGCAGCAAGGAGCTCTCAGAGAAGAGGTTTGTAAATACACAATTTGTCCTGGGTGGAGTCTGCGTCAGCACTTGGTACGAGACCAGATATTGAATTCAAAAAAAGGTGGAGGAGCATTTATGGATTAGAAATTGCACTTTTAGATGAAAATCTTTTAATGTGCACCAGAGAAAAAATGTTGCTGGCTTGTGGAGTATTTTATCTGAATCAAAAATCCACTATCACATTAAGATCAACAAAGGTCCTTCTGTGCTGTTAATTTTCTTTCATCTTGGATTGGTATTTTTAATACATCAGTGATTGGGCTGTGTTCTTGCTTTCCCAAATCCCTGTTGTGGGAGGGATGGCTCCTTTGCCTGGCTGGAGTATTTTACTGCTGGCGTGCACACTCGTGCATGGACTTCAGCAATGCCTGTTGCATCATTCTTTAGTACTTTCCTTAGGGGAAGAATGGCTGAGGTGAAATGTGGAAGTGTAGGAGTGTCTGGGGAATATCTGAGTAGGCCCAAGGACATGAATGGAGACACGTACGAAACAGAGGGAATGTACAAAGGACAGCAAATACTTAATTTGCGTGCAGCCAAGCGGGAAGTGGGCTCTGTCCCCCATTGGGCGGCCATGACATAGACACCAAAACCTATTCTCTGGAAAGCCTGGCACATTCCCAGGGACTTGGTAACTCAGCTACAGAATATTCCTAATGCAGCTGCTGTGCTTTTGGCAGAGTTCAGCATTTCCTGGAGTCAGATAAGCTGATAGACCCAATGGCTTGGCAGTCGCTCGGGTCCACCTCCTATTTGCGTATTTGGCATTGCTGCTTGTCTGTGGCTTGTGGAGAGCTTTGGGGTCACCCTGTGCTGCTCCCCAGTTGGTGACCTGGCCCCAGCAGTCTGGTGAGTGTAGTCCTGAGACAGACAGTGGCTCTCAGGCAGCCAGCTTTCACTGAGTCCAGCACTGAGCACTGGATTTGGACTGAGGATGGGGTTGGTGTCATTTCCTGTCTTCACCATCCAGCATAGTGTCTGTGTTATCATGTTTCCTTTTATCAAACTTACACTGTACCCTTGTTCCCTAAATAATGGAATAACTGCTCTCATTCTGAAAGAATTTGCTTTGTCACTTCAAAAATTCGCAATACAAGAAGTAGTTTCTCAATCGCTTTAAATAATAACAGTTCCCCGTAATCAGATTTCCTTGTGAGTTACGCATCATGAAAACTTGTCTAGGAAACCTTATTTCTGCTGAATCATGCTTTTCAAGGTGGTGCCTTTACATAGCACAGGACTAAGAACATGGTTTTGGTCATTTTTCTGACTTACTGCATGTTTCAGGAGTATTTGGCTTGCTGCTCGTATTCCAATTCTTCATTCCCTTACAGCGAAATCCAGCTAGGGAAGCAGCATGTGAGCCACCAGTTACACACAGGTCTTTGTACACTCTCAGGCTGCCCTGGCAAAGCCTAAGCTTTGCTTAGTCAGGAATTTGCACCCTCAAGACCAACTTTGTCTTTAATTTTTTCTGGTTTGGTCTCTCTGAGTTGTCCAGTAAATTTCTACCCTCTAGAAAGAGGTATGTGCCCAGGCTCTGTGACAATAATTTAGGTTGACTTGTTTCACTTTCTTGAGTGGTGTCACAAACTGGGTTACCAAGTTTTACTGCTGGAAATACCTAAATTAAATGGACAATTAACTTTGAAAAGCATTTTTTTTACCTTACTTACTTTCTTTTCATCTTCACAGGCGCATCGTCTGTCCACGCTTTCCCTTCAGTATGAGAAGAGATTAACAGATGAGCAGAAAGGAGGAAGGAAGAAAATAAAGCTAGTCAGCAATACAGTATGTGTTTCCCTGTGTCCATGCCATCTCTTTGATCTGCAGATTGTTTTAATTTGAATTGGGAATTTTCGGGCAGACAGATGACTGATGCCGGAACAAGTGTGTTTTTTTCCAAGTTGTAAATATTCCTCAGTGCATGTCTGAAATCTATTTGTCATGCTCTTTCCCAAATCCAGACATCCCAGACCTAATCAAGCACAGGTCCACGTAGGGCTGATAGGTGAAAACAATTGTTTTCTGACACTGATTGCTGTGTGAACAGCTTGACCAGGGGTGGTGGGTGGTTTCATTCTTGTTGATTAAAATGGAATAGTTCAGTCAGCAGGGACCTGCAATGATCAGCAAGTCCAGCTGCTCTGGTAGAACCTCAAATGGTTGAGCTGACCAATTTGGGGTAAGGGATCACATCTTACCCCCCTGAGGTGGGTCATGGTTGTGTGTTAGCTCTGCAGCTGTGCGTTACTGTATTGCCCTGTCTCCAAAGCCAGTTAACTCATTATGCAGCTCAAGAATTGCTTAAGAGTCACGATAAATTCAGGAGAATTCCCTGGGCGATGTGAGTGCCAGTAGTTGTCCAAGGTGCTGTCCTAACTGCATGTTCCCTGTCTGTCAATCTGCCAAGCCCCTGGCAAACAAAACTGATCCCGAAGCCGATAATATCCAAGAGGAGAGAAGGAAGTGAACAGGTTCATGCAGAAGGTTGTGTTTGCAGTTTCTTGCTATCTGATGTCACAATGAGTCAACTCAGCCTCCAGATTTGGACTAAATGTCATTTTATTAACCCTTCTCCTAAGAATAGAATTGTGCAATGATAACTTGGCTGCCTTCTCTAGGAATATTTCCCTGAAGCTGTCTGTTTTGCCAGTGGGGAAGGTGAATAATACGTGGATTACAGGTGTGACTGCCATAACTACAACCTGTTAGGTGAAAACATTCGTGGCTTAGTGGTGAGCACAGTGGTGCTGCTGTGTGGGCCATTGGACTGGGTGACCTTAGAGGTCTTTTCCAACTTCAGCGATTCTATGATTCCTTTCATTATTCTATGTGCTGTTGGAATTATAAACATAGAGCTTCCCCCTGAAATCATGTGAGAGTAGCTCCTCAAGTGTTGCTTTTCACTGAGGAGCCTTTCCTGCCTTGCAGCAGGAGCGGAGAGCGGAGCCAGCAGAGCCCAAGAAGGCGCGGGCCACGTTTTACATTGCCACAGTGAAGGACACCCTGAGCCAGCAGAACTACGAGCTCTTCTCTAAGGCTCTGCAGCAGTACAAGAAGACAGATGACTTCCATGCCATGCTGTCCCAAATGAGCTCCCTCTTCGTAGAGGATGAGAAAAAGCACGTCTTGCTGCGAGGTATATTCAGAGTGTTTGTATATCCCTGGTATATTTATAGAAGTGACTTTCATCTTTTAAACAGGCTTGGGTACTTCAGAAGTGTTTTAGATGTGACGTACAGCTCAGTTGGGATGATTCATCACTGTATATGCCCAGATAACACAGCAGGATCTCCTCAGTCTAATTATCACGTGTTCGCTCACATCTTGACTTCAAGAAAATCATATTCCATGGAAGTTTGTGTTATTTTAAACTTTGTCTAAAAGTACAGTGACCTATTCCCAGTAATTTAGGAGATCAAGAGTGTGGTTGTGCGAGTTGGAGAGATGCCTTCATAAGGGTTCCGTGCTAAAGCAGTAAATAATTAGACAGAATATACAGAGAAATTTTCTGTTTAAGTAATTGTGAGTATAAAACAAAGGATCTGGGCAAACATGGGTAATTACTGCATTAGCTGGATAGTTACTACATGGATAGTTACTGCATTAGCTAGTTTTTTATTGCCTTTTAACAACTGTACTGACGGGAACTGAATTCCCACCAAGATTTCTTCTAGTTTAACAGTATTTTCTGTGTGATTTTTCATTTCCCTCTCAGCTTGTGAAAAAACAGGTCGATTTTTCTCTGACTTTTCTTCAACTGAAATAATAAAAGCCTAGTTATGCATCTTGTAAATTGTTTAAGGTAAATTCTAAGGTTAAGGAATGGGAAGCTCAGTCAGGTTTCCCAATTTGCTATGATCTACATAAATAAGAAAATATTTGATCATCAAATCAAGATCTAAATCTAGTTTTGAAAACTGTCAGGCACCTGAAACCTAAAGTTGATTTGATGTTTAGGATTCTGGTTGGCCAGCATTTTGTGGTAAGTAAGTAACATGAGGTGTGAAGTTAACAGTTTATCAGTTATTTAAAGTATTAGCCTAGCAGATGCTTGGATCTCACGGTTTATGAGGCACCTCAAGGGCTGTTTCACTGAGAAGTGAGTTACTTTATATTTACAGTGAAAAAATGAGTTTTTACCTACTGGTGGTAATATTGCTCAATGTTTGCATGATAGCTGACCTTTGTGTAATTTGTAAGTGTGCTTATTGTATAAATATTAGATAAAAACATTTAGAATTTAATTTATTTAGTTGCACCTTTTTATCTAACCTTGACGTTCCACTGTTGTAGGTTTTGGTAGCATTTATTGCCTATTGTGGATTGATTTTTTCTTTCTTTCTTTTTTCCCTCCTTTTCCCTCTCTCTGGTGCAAGATTTTTACCAGTTTGTTCGACCCCAGCATAAAAAGCAATTTGATGAAGCGTGCTGCAATCTGACTGGAGTGGGCTGTGGCTACAAACCTGAGCACAGCCTCCCGCGGGAGGAGAGGGAGATCCTGGCCAAGAGAACAGGTGAGGAGCTTGGTTCAGTTGGATCATTTGAAGGACAAATGTCCTTGTTCACCCAGTCGTAGAGCAAGATGTGTCTGATATGTAGAAATGCAAGGAAATTCAATTTAATCAATACTGAGCTGTGTCTCTGCTCTCCACGATCCTCTTGCCTTCCCTTGAGCTGTGCAGATGCCTGAGCATTGGTTACTGCAGAGTTAATAATGATGTCATTTTGTTTCAAAAGGGGATTTTACTGATCTGTTTAAATCATTTTGTCCGGGGAATTAAACAACCCTGTGTGTGTCTTCTTTGCTGCCCACATGGCGCCACCAGAATTTTGAATAGAGGGTGATTGTGTTCTCACAGAACTTGTGAAATCTGTGGAATCCTGGAGCAGTAAAGTTCTGAAAAAGTGGGGTGTTAGCTCATCATCAGAGGAATAAATCTGTGTGGAATCCCAGACTGGTTTGGGTTGAAAGGGTCCTTAAAACTCATCCAGTTCCAAACCCCTGCTGTGGACAGGGACACCTTCCACTGTCCCAGGCTGCTCCAAGCCCTCTCCAACCTGGCTTTGGACACTTCCAGGGATGGGGCAGCTCTGAGTTGCTCAGGTGTTTTCAGCACAGGATGGCATGCTTTGAAATGCACCATTCTTCCCTAAATTCACTGTTAATGGACTGGTTTCATTTAACAGAAGAAAAACAGAGCCAGCAGAAAAGTACATTCTCCAAGGCCTCGTGTGCTCAGCTGAACCCTGGGCTCCACCTGAACCAAGGAGGATCCCACTTGGCAACAGGACTGAATAGTGCAGGTACTCTCCATGGTTGATAAAAACCCAGTCTATTCTGTTTTATTCCGTCACTGGCTGGAAGTTCTCCTGGGGTGAACCAGTGTTCTTTATGCTCACCAGCACAGTGGCTCACTCTCTGTAGGTGGGAGTGATCGTAATTCAGAATTTTCAGCACGGATTGTGCAAAAGAAAACACGAAAGTCAATAAATTAAATCAAGGTGGATGTGTAAGAAGCCAGCTGAAGCCAGACATTTGTACTAGAGACTGAGCTGGGAAAAGTGGGGGTTGAGCATAGGTCTGCTGGGCTTCCTGTTTGTCCAGGGTCCATGAAAGGGAGTCAGTTAAGGAGTCTGAGTTAAGATTACGTCAGTAGGAATTCAGGTATGAAGAAATTGTTTCATTTTGTTCTTGGTGTAATGTGTGCACTCCCTTTGTGGACAGCCTGTTTTTTCTGCAGAGACAGAGAGTTGTAAACGTAATATGTGTGTGCATCCCTCTAATCTCACTCTGTCCGGTATTTATCTTCAAACTCATGGGCTCATTTATTATTTAATTATGGTTTTTCCAGAGAAGAGCTGGGAATTTTTTGTGTTTCTCACAAGGAAGTGAGTATGATCGTTGGACAGCTTAGAAGTCTTTCTGTAGAGGACAAAGAATAGTCGAAGGCTAATCCTTTCTTTAAAAAAACAACCCAGTTTCCTGGAAGGCTTTAAATGCTTTTCGTGTCTGAAGCCATATTGTTTCTTTTGATTTGTTTTCCCATTTCCTTTTGTATTTTAAGAATATTTGAATAAAACAAAATCTTTAGTAATTATATTGACCTGAAACCATTAGAATGGTTTCATAGAAACTTGTTTCATCTAAAAGTAATTGAGGAAACAATAGGAGTAAATGGATGTGTTATTTCTGTGCTTCACTCTTTAAGAAGAGAATGCTGTGGAAATATAAGAAAGCTCTAGCATATGCAATAAAATGTACTGATTATAAAATTCACACCCAAGTTTTGCCCCTTCCAGTAAATTGAATAAAGCCTGTGTTTTGAAACTTAATTATCTTTATCATCCAATAAAGAACTTCTAAAGACCTAGATACCAAAAGATATGGTAGGTTAATTTAAATCATTTTTTATCATATCCTTCATCCATATTTGCATGCCTGTGATATGCAAGCCAGAACCTTTTTCTCTAAAACATACCAGAAATCAGAGAATTATATTGTAAATGAAGTTCACTTGGTGTTTAGCAGGATGTTTCAGGCTGCTCCTACCTTTTGCAGACCTCCTACATTGCTCTTGTGCTCTCTTGAATGTTATTTCAGGTTAGATAGTATTTTTGGACATTGTTTTCCTGTTGGCAAACACACCCCCACCCCTTGTCTGCTCTTATTGTTAAAGGGTGAGAAATCTGTACTTTGAAATTACGCATTTCAGGCCAGCAGAGTTGGTTAACCCATCTGTTTAAGATGCTTTTACTCCTTCAGTGGAGCACAAAACCTGATTCATTGCTGACCTCCATGCCCCTCTTCCTCATTCCCTAGCGACCTTCTGATACATTTCTCCATTTAAAAGGATCAAGGAGCTCCAGAAGATGCTAAAAGCGATCCCCAGAATAATTTTGCTCTGTTGCCATTTCCAGGAGAAGGTCTGGCCATGCCAGAGGGAGGTGCATGGCTGGGCAGGTGGGATTGGCTTTACCACTTTGAAGTAGCTCAGGAATGAAATGAGAGGTGGATATGATGGAGTGACCTTTTTGTGTCTGTTCCTCAAGCCCTGCTCACGCGTTTTTTGTCTCTCAGGGCAGAATACCAGTGCAGCTCTAAGGAATGAGGCTGAAAAGGCTCCAGGCTCCAGGAGAGAGCATCACCAGGCCCTCAGGACTGCCTATCTCAGTGATGTGCAGAGGGCTTTGGACAAAAGCAGCTACAGCCAGTTCTACGAGGCTCTGCTGGCTTACAAGAAGACGGATAATTACGATGCGATGGTGACAGTGATAGCAGCTCTCACCACGGAGAGGCCACAGGACTTTCATCTCCTACAAAGTACGGGGTTTTTTTAAAAATCACTCTTACTTGTTTGAAAGGAAGGTGTGGGTGCTGTGATCTCATGCGAGGTCTCACCTTTTGGTTTAGCAGCCCAGATCAATGGAGCAGCAGGAACAATGTGTTTAATGAATGCCGTTCAGAGAGCAAAAAATGTCAAGGTTATAAAATGTTATCTCTGTCTGTTCTGTTAGAAATTGTCCATTAAAAACATTACACAAGACCTCAGTAATTCCAGTGCTAACCTCTATGCCAGCTAACTTCAATCAGATGCTTCCATGACTGTTTGTTCTCAATCCAATTACTACAATTGCTCTTCAGAAAGGACAATGCTGACTATTGGAAGGACTCAATTTTATTCCTGTGACCAGTGGTTGCTATACTGGTGCTAAGTTCTTAGATCACTTCCAGGTCTCAGGATAAGCAATCAGACTTTTGATTTACTATCCTTGTACAGAGCTTCACCTGAAAATAGTTGTGGAATTGTGTCATAATTTGTTTTCTCAGAAGTGGTTTGTTTTGTTTGACTTTCCTTTCATGGGTTTAGTGGTGGAAGGATTTAGGGAGCTACAGGTTTTTAAAACTTGAAATTGGACTTAATTGTTTAAAAGAAGAAGAAGAAGAGGCACTGTATGCTGGTCCTGATTGACTCAATGGTGAAAACTTGTGTGATGTGACACCTCAGTTCCCCCTTCTTCCATGTCTCTGGGGTGACTTTTCCGCCGGAAATGATGCATTCGGTGGATGCTGCGGAATGCTGATGGAATTTTGTTTGTTATCTTTAGCGTATAACAATAAATATTCCACTGACCTTGAATAGATACCATAGTCTGCAAATTGTGAGAAAATACCTTTTTTCTGGTGCATTAACTAGTTAGATTAGTCTTGGCAAAGTGGAGAGTGGGAGGAAAATGAGCTGTGTGGCACCGTGAGTCATAACCTCCCCCTGAGCGCTCTTTCACAGTCACTGTCTCTGCTGAGCAAATCTTTTGACCTCAAAGGACTTCATGGTAGAATTGTCTGTGCATGGCAGTAAGTCATAATGGGGGTTTTTTAGAATTTCTGTGTGTGTGTTGTGAATCCTTGTCAACCAAACAGTAACAGGAAATTTCCTTCCTGAGAGTCTTTCTGGATATTGCATGTATACCTGATCTTCTTGGATCACTTGTCAGATGAAGGGCTGGGGCGGGTGTTTATTCTGAGCTGTAAAGAGTGGAAGAATTTAAAGATAAATTGAGATTATTTTCAGTACTAAATACTCATTTGCCTTCTGGCAAGGAAAACCCCGTCATTATAAAAATCACAAAAGCATCAAGTGTTCCACCAAGCTGAAGATACTCCGAGGAATCTGACTGATATTATTCAGCTTCCAGAGAATTTCTCCCCTCCAAAGCAAGGACTCCTTCATGGTCAGGCATTGATTTTCCTATGCATTTGACTGTATTTTCTTTTGGCCAGGGTTTTACATGTTCGTGCGTCCTCACCACAAAGAGCAGTTCAGAGAGCTGTGTAAGGATTTGACTGGAATGGTCTGTGGTGATGGAGAGAAACAACTGCAACAGTTGGAGCAAAGTGGAGGGAAACCCCAGAGCTTGGAGAGCTGCACAAAAGGAATCAGCCACGTACAAGGTAGGGAATGAACAGTTGTCAGAAGTTTAGAATCTTATTAATTATTATGATGGGTAGTGCTCAACAGCCTCAGAATCATAGAATCACAGACTGGCTTGAGTTGGAAGGGACCTTAAGGCTCCTCCAGTTCCACCCCCTGCCATGGGCAGGGACACCTTCCATAGACCAGGTTGTTCCAAGCCCCATCCAACCTGGCCATGAACACTGCCACGGATGGGGCAGCCACAGCCTCTCTGGGAAACCTGTGCCAGGGCCTCACCACCCTCACAGGGGAGAATTTCTCCCTAATCTCTAATCTAAACATGCTCTCCTTTAGTTTAAGGCCATTTGCCCTTGTCCTGTCACTCCCCACCCCTGTGAAAAGTCCCTCTCCTGGGCAAGGGCCTCCCTGCCTGCGGCCTGTCAAGCAGAATTAAAGCCGTTGGTTATCTCTACATTGGGTTAAAAAACCCACACTCAAACAGGAGTGAGATAAAAGGTAACACGAGATGGGGAAGTGCTAGGAAATAAGAAAGAAATTAGTTATAGTTCTGCCATGTTTAAACTATGAAGTGTGTTAAGGGTGAAGGCAGAGTTTTTATATCTCAGTGGGGTGGGAGCAGGAGTGGATCAAGGCCCATTCTGTAGGAAGAATTTCCACAGAACTATTTCAATATAAAGGGTCTCTTTCAGTAATACTGAATGTGTTAGTATCTGTCAGAGACCTCTGTTGCCAAGCAGTATGGCATAAAAAATAGTTCTTCAGATTTGTTTTTCTTCTTATACAATGACAACTGAGTGAATTTACTGCTGACTGTGTTTCGCGAGTCTTTGTGTTGTCTTCTGCATGATACTGGTTTATACACTGGTTTTCTCTTTTTCTCCCCAGATACAGCCCCTTCTAAGAGTGGGGCGCCAGAGAAAATTCAGAGTAAGATTTCTTCCTTCTGCTTTAGCCAGAAAAGTGAACTTGAGTTGCCAAAGACTGAAGTGTCCAAAGAAACCAGTGACGTGAGAGCACCCACAGACTCTGCAGTTGTGCCCATCTTTCCCCTAGAGATGGAACCAGAGCATGGTAGGTACAGGGGAGGTTTGGGATATAATTCTCTAACAATTGGAAATAAAGATAAATTACAGAAATGAGACTGAGATGGATGGTGTATGAAACCACTGGCTCCTGCCTGTATTTGGCCAGGTGCAGTGTGATTGTTGCAGTTTGCTGAGTAGAGTCTGTACTTTCTGTACCTTGCATGTGCTCACAGAGTGCTTCATTGTCTTCGTCACAATGCTGTAATAGTTTCCTGAGAACTTAGGGATTTTTTTCTTGACAACTTCCTTGTAAAGGAAGGATGTAACCCGAGTTCCTACTGGGATCTGAAGCGCCAAGAGCGTGTGAGGTCACTTGAAAGAAATAACGTGGCAGGGCACTGTTGAGGTAGTTCAATACACTCATGGTCATTGTTTTCTGGACTGTACTGGGAGTGTGGATACATGAGAATTTTCAGGTAATTACAGGAATTTAGTCATTTCCACCCTCTCTTTCTCTCTTCCCCTCTCCCCACCCTCCCCTCTGTTCTAGGAAGATTCCACTGCTCTAACTGCAAATCCAAGGATGATGTGCCTTTTAAATGCCCATTATGTGACTTCACTTGCTGCAAAACATGCTGGGAGCAGTTCTTAAAGGTTCTCCTGTTTATTGGTTTGGTTTTTTCCAAAACTGCCGGGGAATTTTGTGCTTTTCAGGAGAATGATGTGAACAAGCCTGGAATCAGAATTCTTCTGTTTCCAGAAAGAACACCCAAATGCCGATGAAGATTTACCACTTGATCCATAATTTCCCATGGTTTGGAATGTGATTGGAGGCAGATCTCTGTCCTAAGCTGGGGTTTTTACATCTTTGCATCTTTCCGAGCTGCCTCCACATATTTTCCGGTCTAAAACCACAAAGGCAACAAGCTGAGGAGTCAACTTGAAAAATTGTGTTGTTTTCTTAATATTTTAATCTTTATTTTCATTTTTTTTTCTTGCTTAGTTTCATAATTTTCCTCATCAAAATCCTACGGTAAAGCTCTATCATGAGAACGAGGCAAACGAGGGACAGGCTGCCCAGGGAAGTGGTTGAGTCACCATTCCTGGAGGGATTTAAGATGTGTAAATGTGGCACTCAAGGACGTGTTTGAGAGGTGGACTTGGCAGTGCTGGGTCAACCACTGGACTCTGTGACCTTCAGAGTCTTTCCCAACCAAATGATTCTGTGAATCTGTGATTTTGAATTCCTGCTCAAAGATCTCCTGTGTCATCCTGTCTGTTGGTTTTCCCAGTTGAGTAAATTGTAGCTGGTCCCAGGGTGCCTGGGTTTGGGAGCATCTTACCCAACATTTGATTCAGCAGCCAGGTGTTGGAAGACTTTCAAAACCAGATTAATGCAAGAGTTGAGGGGTTTCTTAACCCTTCATATGTGATGAGAACGCTGCTGATCAGTGGAGCTCAAGAATATCCAAAAACAGTACAGAAGGAAAAGAAACCTATTAATCTTGTAAATCTATAAGCAAGTACAAAATAATCAGTTATTCCAAGTTCCAGAGAAAGATCTTTTTCTCAGGAACAAGACACTGAATTGCAGCTAAGCATAGAAAACATTGTTCTGACATCCAAATAAAATATAACAGCCAAGACAGACTTGGTCCAAGAGGAATATAGAATAAGCATAGAATCAGGGTGGTTTGGGTTGGAAGGGACCTTAAAGCTCATCTCATTCCAAACCCCTGCCGTGGGCAGGGACACCTTCCACTGTCGCAGGTTGCTCCAAGCCCTGTCCAACCTGACTTTGGACACTTCCAGGGATGGGGCAGCCACAGCTTCTCGGGGCAGCCTGTGCCAGGGCCTCACCAGCCTCACAGGGAAGAATTCCTTTCTAATATCACATCTAACCCTGCTCTCCTTTAAGGCTAGTCCCCCTTGTCCTGTCACTCCAGGCCCTTCTCCAAAGCCCCTCTCCATTTCTCTCAGAGTCCCTTTAGGCACTGGAAGGGGCTCTAAGGTCTCCCCAGAGCCTTCTCTCTCTTCTCCAGGCTGAACAACCCCGGCTCTTTCAGCCTGGCTCCAGAGCAGAGCAGCTCCAGCCCTATGATTAACCCCACAGTCTCCTCTGGACTCATTCCATAATGTCCGGACTGATGTCTCAGACACATCTCCTAGAGGGAATTCAGAATAGCTGTTCCACTGAATTTCCTTCTCAGTCCGTTCTGTCATTTCTTTTAAAAAGTTAAAATCCAGAAGTATTGGATTATAAAGAACATGCATAAGAAAGTCAAAGAAAGGCATCTTGTGTTTGCTGCAGATGGGACAGTCAGATTTACTGTGGAATATGTCATTTTTCCTTTTGTGCCAAAGTGTGAGGAAGATAAATATCTGACAGGCAGCATTCTCCACTGCAGAAAGGGCTCCAACAAAGTTATGACATGAATTTTACAAGCGTGTGGTCATAATCTTTGCCCTTTGAGACTTGGAGTTGATTAAAGACAGAATGAGGTCTCTGGGGAGTTTTTTTGGTTAGGCAAGCATTTTAGGATCCCGCAGCATGGTTATGTTATCTCAGCCAATAAATACTGACCTTATCAAGGGGGGAAAATTCAATCCTTTTGCCAGTAAGATGGAACATGATGTTTCATCAGTTTAAGAATCCACTAATTTAGAACTGTTGTATATTGAGCAATTGTACTGTCCTGTTCTGGTTTTTGTCTTGAAATTGGTCATTTTACGGTCTGGATTTCTTCTTAATCTTCAAGTTAATGTGTGTTTTCATAGCTCATGGATAATGAACTCGCTCAGCCTAATTTTTTATTAATCACTCCTTTATCTGATTGTACATTTCTCAGACCAGAGATTAAAATAGTCTGGCCTGCCAGATTAGATTGTGTTTCAGATTCAGGTACTTGAGAGTGTCCAGAGGAGGGGAAGGGCTGGAAGCACCCCCTGGGAGGGGTGGCTGAGGACTCTGGGCTTGTCTGGTTCAGAGAAAGGAGGCTGAGGGGTGAGCTCATGGATCCCTGCAGCTTCCTGAGGAGGGGACACAGACAGGGAGGTGCTGAGCTCTTCTCCCTGGGATTTCGTGTCAGGATTCATGGGGGTGGTCCAAAGCTTTTATCAGTGAGGTTCAGACTGGATATTGGGAGACATTTCTATACCAAGAGGGTGGTCAAACAATGGAAGAGGTTTCCTAGATAGTCCCCAATGCCCTTTAATGTTACCATGCCATAACTGAAGAGGGTTAATACTTGGACTGTAGAATCACTGTAGGTCCCTTCCAACTGGAAGTGTTCTTGCTCCTCTATTTAGATACCCCACGCAAAACGTGTGAGGAAATGAGTCACGGGTCATTTGTTATTAATGATTTTCATATTTGCCACTGACCTGATTAATCTTACTTATGACAGACATACCTGTGTAGTGATTAATGTTCTCAGTGTACAAGAGTATTAAGTGGCTCATCAGGTGAATCAGGTGTTGTTTGGTTAATGAAAAGTCAAATGCAGACTCATGGAATAATAGATGTTGGAAGAGACCTTGAAGACCATCAAGTCCAACCATCAACCCAGCACCACCACTGTGTTCATCACAGAACCACGTCCTGAAGTGCCACATCCACATGTTTGTTGGACACTTCAGGGATGGTGACTCCACCACTTCCCTGGGCAGCCTGTTCCAGTGCTTTACTACCCTTTCCATGGAGAAGTTTTTCCTGATGTCCAAACCTCCCCCATCCCCTTGTAGTTTAGGATATGACTTGGGCTGATGCAGAGATGCTTCTCCAGTGATGGGGCAGAGCTGTGCTGGTCATGCAGCAGAGAGGGAAGCACAGGATTGCAAACAGGAAGATTATTCTGTGTTTCTCTGAAACCAATCCCACAGGAGCCGTGTCCTACCACACCCATCCACATTCCCACTCGTGCCCTGGGAGGTTGGACAGTCAACCCCATCCCTGTGTTTGGGATGGAGGTACCTTTACCAGCAGGAAATGAGCAACCATGGCTGAGCCCTGAGCTCTCATCAGATGGGATTGGTTTTGTCGCCTCTGACGGGGCTGCATTTAAAACTCCTGTTTTTCTTTCCTAATAACTTACTCACTGTTTTTTCAGCCCAAAAGCCCCTTGGTGCATATTGTCCTGCTGAGGAAGTGACTCAGAGCATCATTTGCAGTGCAGGGTTTGCAAACTGCGATCTTGTCCGATTTGTTATTTTAGCAAAAGAGTGGTGGGGAGAGGTGGTGAATAATTTTGGAAGCTTTTAGAAGCTTTTGGAGGAGCAGAGCAGACGGAATTCCCTGCAGCTAGAGGGGGATTAAGGAGATTAGTGCTGGAGCATGTTGGGTGATTCAGTGTGTTAGGGGGAAGCCTTGCAGAGACTGGGCCAGGATGTGCTGCGTCAGGGTGTAGTTTTCTCTCCAGAGGTTCTGTTGCTGCTTCCCAGTGTTTAAATGCATCATTTATTCATGCAGGTCTTCCAGGAAGACTGAGTTATTCCCATTTGGACTATCTGTAATATGGGCAAATAATCGAAGATTTCACAATTAAATGTTACAGTTAAAATTGCCTTTGGCAAAGCACTGGCTGTTGGGAGATAAAGTGACTTTTCCTCTCCCCTTCCATTTATGATATTTCAGTTAATGTCTCCAGAACCAAAATCCTACTGCCTGAGCTTACTTTGCAGTCTGCACCTTTTCTTGCAATGGCTCCCCACTGCCAGAGGTTAGATGGGATTTTAGAAAGGAATTCTTCCCTATGAGGGTGGTGAGGCCCTGGCACAGGCTGCCCAGAGAAGCTGTGGCTGCCCCATCCCTGGAAGTGTCCAAGGCCAGGTTGGATGGGGCTTGGAGCAACCTGGGACAGTGGAAGGTGTCCCTGCCCATGGCAGGGGTTTGGAATGAGATGAGCTTTAAGGTCCCTTCCAACCCAACCCACTCCTTGATTCTAATGATGAACTCCCACACTGCAGGGAAGGCTGTGCAGTGCCACTGATGTAGCTGACCATCTTTTTAGACCTCCTGAGCTGGCACTCTTATCCCAAAGATTCATTTTAAAAAAAATTTACTATCTCCCTTTTGAAATAAACAGACCAGTTCAGTTTTACCGGTAATTTTCAAGCTATGAAAAAAACAGTTGAGATTCATCTGCAAGTCAAATGACTTTAAAATTGAAAATTAGTGAAGAAGCAAACTGGAACCTGAGTGGAGAAATGATGCCTCATGTGCCTTCATGTCTCGTGCTGCTAATGAGAAAGGTGTGGGATGCTATGAAGAAATAAATGTACTTGGTTCCCCTACAAAACTCTTGGTAATGACCATGTGTGTCACCCATGTCCGGGTATGCCCAGGAGACATTTCCTTGTCATCTGTGCAAGAGCAAGCGGGAATTCAGGGAACTTGTGAGCCACTTGACAGGATTTTACTCACAAGTTCAGCTCCACATTTCCTCATTCCTGTATTTCAGTCCTCTGGATGTGTCATAGCTGGGACAACTGCTGTGAAGTCTGGTGCCACTTTGCTGGGAGGCTTTTTCCTCTTCTTTTTATTACTACCAAAGAAATAACTGACTGCATGGTAACAGTGAGGTTGCAAACAGCAGATATCATCTTGGGGACTGACACGTGGCTGCTGTGGCTTTTAGTTCATATTGGACAAAATGTGGTAGAGACATTTAATGTCAGAGAATCATGGACTGGTTTGGGTCAGAAGGAACTTTAAAGCTCATGAGCAGGGACACCTTCCACTAGACCAGGCTGCCCCAAGCCCCATTCAACCTGGCCTTGAACACTTCCAGGGGTGAGGCAGCCACAGATTTTCTGAGAAACCTGTGCCAGGGCCTCAGCACCCTCTGAGTAAAGAATTTCTCCCCAAAATTTAATCTAACACTTCCCTGTTTCAGTTTAAAACCATTGTCCCTTATCCTGCCACTATTTGACCACATAAAAACCCCCTCCATTTATGGCATTTCCTCCACAATAAATACATTCTCCATGTGTTTTGTTCATTGATTTCTACAGGTGGTGAAGAAGTGCCCCAAGTGCCGCAGTGATGTGAAGAGGCAGCGATTAATCCAAGTTTTCTTCTGGTCATGATCCCACCCACAGAAAGGGCAGGAAGCCCTTTGTGCCAGCAGAAGGCACTGGCTGTGCTCTGGCTCGTGCTGAGCAGGAGCAGGATGGAGGTTCCTTTAAATCCCTGTGATCCTTGCCTCTGGATTATGAGCTGAGCACCGGCAGGGATCGTTTTCCAACAGAGGTGTCAAGTCTGAAAGGTCTCACTCACTGCAGGAGACAAAGCAGAACACTGTCCTCTGTTAGAACTAAGAAGGTTAATTTTTTACTTCTTTTATCCTCTGAATTCTCCTGTGGCCACTCTTAGGCTGAAATTTTATATCCTGGAGGCAGGTGTCATTTATGGGCCCTTCAGGTAATACCAGATCATGGGAAAACCCCAGGAATGCTCCTACAATGGAACTGAGCTGGCTCAAGAGGCCAGACTCCCCATCCCTACCCCACTGGTGTCCCTGGAGGAGGTGATTCACATTCACTGTTTGGGGTTTGGCAGCAACCACTGTCTCCCACAGCAGAAGATGCTGGAAGGATCATTTTTTACAGATGAGTTCCAGTGGTGGATGGTGAGCAGAAGGTCCCCCTCATCTGCTGTGCACTCCAAAGCCTGATTCCCTCATCCGTCGTGGTGGGAATTTTTGGAACGTGCTGCTAAGGAGGCTTTGTTCTGCACTCAGTGCTGGTATTTCCATGTGTCTGTGTTACCTGGTTTGCTTTCCAAGAAGAAAAAGCAACCAAATGATTTTAAACTTTAAAATAAATCAAGCTAGATGGGTTAAAAAAACAATTCCTTAATACTTCCACTCTCTGTGAGTAGTGGGAATAAGTGGTTAACCTAAAAAATTATACCAACTTTAAATCTTCTGTAGCTGCTGTAAATTAGACTGTAAAATAAAACCATTTTGTCTAAACTGGATTTGGTTTGATTTAAAAAAAAAGGAATTAAAAAAAAAAAACCCAAACATAAAAGCATTGGGTATTGTGTCCCAATGGCCCTGGTAGGAACAAGTGGAAAGGTTATACCCTGTAGGTGATTTTCATATCGATGGAATTTGGAAAATTTTATGTTAATAAAATTTTATTCTTAATAAAATTGAAAAGTGAGCTGCATTTTAACAAAGGTTCCTGTTTCCCCTGGTTGTAGAATTCAAACTTGGTGTTGCTTCAAATCTCAGAGTTGCTGACAGTGAAATGGGAACTTTTGTACTTCATTAACAATTAAAATAACAAAGGCTTAGGCAGGAATTGAGGTAGTTCTGGGCTATCATATATTCTGTCATCTTTAAATCTGTGGATGAATATTACCTTCTAGCCATGTATCGATTCAGTGCTGCAAAACAAGAATAAATAATGCAGACAAAATCCTGGATGTTTCAAATATAAATGGGGGAAATGACAGAAAAATGTATGTAAATACAGGTGTGTTGTAAAAATGAACAGAAAGATACTTGGGGTGAGGCTGGGAGCAGTGAGCAGTAAAATGTCATTTACTGGGGGGTAGTTCAGTGCCTGGTCTGCTGGGAAGCTCTCTCCCAGGAAAGCTGCAGCTGGCTGCTCGTGCCGCTGGAGGGAAACCACAGCCCAGCCAGAGCGTCGTCAGGGGCAGGGACACCACAGCTCTGCTGATGGAAATTATCTGCTGTGAGCTGCAAAATGCTGCCAGATCCAGCAAGACAGAAGGAAACACTTGAAAATTATTGTGGGGTTGAATAGCCCCATACACTTGAAAAGGGGTTGGCTGGGACAAATATTATGATGCTGTTCTTTCCCCTCAGCTAAAGTAGTTTTAAAGCTGTGCTTTTTCCTGGAGTTGTTTTAGTCTGAAGACTGTTCCAACCTGGGGGTGCTCTGGTGTGAAATAGGGCAGAGAAACAATGCTGAGAATATCTCAGTGCCTTCAAGAGGTTCACAGAATGGTTGGGGCTGGAAGGGACCTCTGGAGATCACCCAGTCCAACCCCCCTGCCGAGGCAGGGTCACCTAGAGCAGGGGGCGTGGGAACACATCCAGGTGGGTTTGGAATGTCCAGAGAGGGAGACTCCACACCCTCCCTGGGCTGCTGTTCCAGTGCTCTGCCACCCTCCATGGAAAGCTCATCCCCGTGTTGAGGTGAAACTTCTTGTGTTTTAGTTTGTGGCTGTTGCTCCTTGTCCTGTTGCTGAGCACCATACAGAGTCTGGCACCATCCTCTGGCACCTCTTGGAGATATTTATGTTCATTGATGAGATCCCCTCAGCCTTCTCCAGACTAACCAGGCTCAGCTCCTGCAGTATTCCCTCATCCAGGCCCTTCATCATCTCTGTGGCCTCTGCAGTAGCTCCTTGTCTTTCCTGTACTGAGTGGAAAACTTGCTGAGGGTGCTTTCTATCCCTTCATCCAGGACATTCCATCCCTTTGTCCAGGGAACTCCTCTTCATCTCTTCAGCAGAGGGATCATCTTGCAGAAGAGATTTACAGTCCCTGTCCTTCACTAGCCAAACCACCCACACAAGCTCTGAAACTCCCCAGTGTCCCACCAGCAGATCTGCCAGTGCAGATGGGTTTGGTTTGGGATGGGTTTGGGTTTGGTGCTGGTTTCTGGTGCAGTAGGAATTGCACTGCAGTGGATCTGGGAATCGATCCCTGTTGTTGGTGGCTCGGGCAGGACAGATGGATGGTAACAGGTACAGGAGATGGGAGAACTGGATGAGCTTTAAGGTCCCTCTCAATACAAACCATTCTGTGATTCCATGAGACCTCGAAGAAGAGGGTCCCCAGCAGTCAGGACTGTTCTGTCATCTGGAAACTTGTTGAATTTACAAGGAAAGACAGGGACAGTTCATTACTTGTCAAGAGCAGAAAGTGAAAAACCTGTTTCAGAAAAATCTGTATCGCTTGAGGTGCTTAAAGGAACTGATGCAAATTACTTACTGCTTGGGGAGACAAAAACCTATCCTGGACACTCCTTGCTGATTTTCAGAAGCAAATGACACATGGCTTACAGATCATGAAGGAAGTAGATACTAATTTTTTGATTGCCCCTGCCTTGCAGTGCTATGACTAGACTTGAAATTTTAGTGGTGCGTCATTGAACAAACCTTTCCTGCTGTTTTTTTCCCCCCCAAAAAGCTGAAAGGACTCAGAAAAGAGACTAAAAACAGCAAAGCAAAATATTTCATCAGAAAAGAGATGAGCCCTGTCTTTGGCTGGCAATGTCGTTACTGAGGGGAAGCGAGGGATTTCTTTGCTTTACAGAATTTTCTCTAAATATTTAGGAGAAACCTTATTTTGCAAGAGTAGTTTTGGAAGGTGATGCTGCTGGACACCTTGAAGTGTGAAACTATGTCCTGTGTGGGGAAGTGAAGTCAGAGCCATGGGAAGATGATGCTGAATTCCTTTCTATGCTACCTCCACTTGTCAGAGTCAGTAGTGAGTCGTGCTGTTGCTCTTTGGTAATCAGGCAGTGACCCATAAACCCATTCTGGGAGGTTTGTTGGACCAACAGAAGAACAGACAGAAAAACATTAATCAAAGGTCATTGTTCCACCAGACTCCCTAAAAGGTGGAGGTTGCCTGGGGAAGCCCTTTCTGTCCCATTAACGTGGTGTTTCATTCGCTAGGAGCATCCACCTGACAAATTTTTGTTGTCAAATTCACAACAATAATAATTGTTGATGAGGCATCGCAGTGCAGCAAGGAGCTGCGGACTCGGAGTTTCCTGGTGCGTTGTGTCCATCCCAGCAGGGGCATGGCTGGGACACAGGGACTGCCATCAGGTGCCATCCAGGATGTACCACCTGCTAGTGTCTCATACACCTTGTGGGTTCCGTGTGAAATCCAGGAAAGGAAAACTGAAACTGTGTTTCTGCCTCTGGAGAAGGAAACGCTCTGCAGCTCCTGGGTGGTCAAGCCTCAGGCAGAGGGATCCCACTGAAACTCTCCATCTGGGTGAGCCCAGAGCAGGGCTTTCTACTGGGTCCAGTCTAGTGGTGAATTTCACCCCAAAAAACACCCTCAAGGGGCTGTGCCTCAGTGCCGGGGCAGTGCTGGGAGATTAGCTGAGTCATTCCTGAGCTGATGCACACTGATGAAGCAAAATCCCGACAGCTCAGGGATTATGTCAGAATGAGTTACAAATCATCACGATTACCTTGGATAGCTACAGAGGGTCGAGATAAACAAGCAGTAAAATGAAAAATCACTTCAGAGTGGCCTGTGAAAATCAGCCCATCGCCTGTTGTGTGTAAAGTGCAAATAAACACAGCCCAGACCCTGCTGTTGGACCATAGTACCGACCCCCCTTGGCTCCTGCTGGAGTCAGAGGATTTTCTTTAACCAAGGTGGGTAGAAACTGATCTTCCTGGAAGGGGCTTTGGCTTCCTCCTGACCGCTGGGGTTTCCTTCTTGTGGGTTGTGGAGAACTGGGTTTGATTTTCTTGGTGAATGGTGCATTTAGCTCTTGTAGGTTTGATCTTTAAGAGTGTTCAGAATAAAGTGCATTAAATTCTCCACCCGCAGCCCCCGTGGCTGATAGCTGGAGGCAAGAGGCAGAAGGTGAATGCAGCATTGTTAATTCTCTGCAGTGATCTGCAAAACGAGCTGGCTGCTGACTCCCGAGGAGAAAAACCTCCATGTCCTTTCAGGTCTTCACTGTGGTTCCCTCATCTTTCCAGAGACTCCGCATTTGCTTTTCGAGCACGAGCTCTGGTTTTGACTGTTCACCGCCGTCTGTTCAGAGGGACTCTGGTGAGACAGAGCAGCACAAAGTGCAGGAGCCCCGTGTCTCGAAGCAGGCACTGGAACATTCTGCCAAGGCTGTACCTGCAAGGCTGAGTTCAGCTTTCATTTGAATCCTTGGGGTCCAAGACTCATGGCCCTGTCACCTACAAGGGATTTAAGTGCTGACCTCCTTAGCTGCTGGATGCTGTTGTGCCACAAAAGGTGCCTGTGTTTAGTGTCACGGTTGGAGCTGGTGTCATCCTCGGTGCTCCTGAAAGGAGAGGGTTGTAGCTCTGAGCCGGCTTTAGGAATGCAGCGCCCAAGCGCCAGCGGTCGGGGCTATTTTGGCAGGGTTTGTGCCTTCGGAGGGCAAGGAGAGGGATGGGGTCTCGTCCCGGAGCCCTCGGGCAGAGCCAGAGGGATGCTCCCCACAGCGCCGGCTTCGCTGCCTCCAACCACAGCCAGAATCGGCCCCTCTGGGCTGCCTTTGACGGGGCAAACTGTGCCCTCACAGCGAGAGGCAGCTGCTGTTACTGGGAAGTTATTTGGCCTTTACAGCTGGGGAACAGAATGTTCGCAGGGGAATTTCCCTGCCTTTCTCCTTGCCAGAAAACAATTCCGCACCAGCCCCCTGTACCTGCCTCCTTCCTCCACACAGGTAAACGAACTTCATTGCTCTGAAAGCTCCACTTCTAGAGGAAAATGCAGAAACGAGAGCGAAAGCGGCTGTCGGGTGAGGGAGGGACGCGAAGGCGGAGCCGGTGCCGCAGCAGCGGGGGCTCGGGAAGGGCTCGGGGGCCGGGATGGAGTCGGGGGGGCCGGGATGGAGCAGCGATGTCACCTCCCCTTGCCCAAGAGGGGTCTTTCCCACGGGCCGGTCTATAAAGGCGCTGCCGGCCGCGGGGAGCGGCGCGGTGCGGAGGTGCGGGACGGAGGAGCGGTGAGCGGAGCCGGTGCCGGCGGATGGGATGGGGATGGGAGGGAACGGGAGGAAAGGGAGGCCTTGGCTGCTTCCCCACCAGCTCCTGCTCCCTCTCGGCTGCGGTGGGCTGGGGGTGATTTCCCTCCCCCGGGCGACTCCACGTGTCTGGCGCTGCGTGGGTGTTCGGGAGCGCTCAGAGCCTCCCACCCGCAGCCGCTATAAGGCTCTGCTCCGTCCCTGCGCTGGGGAGAGCCGGCATCTCCCTCGGAGGAACGGCTGACTCGGACGAAAGCAGGCGAGGAAATCCAGTCTTTCCCAACAGCTCCTCCCTATCAGCCCTTCCCTATCGGCCCTTCCCCATCTCCCTCTGTTTTACCGCTGGCCGGCTGTGTTGAACCTGCTGAAGAGAGAGGAGCTCCGGCCCAGCCAGCAGCAGCCCCTGAGGAATCTTCTCTGTCTCCCCAGGTTTCTGATCCCGGAACTCGGAAGCCCTCGGTGCGATGCCATCCTGCCACGTGCCGAGTTTGAGGCATCCATCCAAGGTAATGGATCTTCTGCTTGTCGGGCTGGGCACGTGGGCTTTGAAAAGGAAAGGGAGGGCAAGCAAGCTCTGAGATTCTGTCCCATCCCGAGCATCTGTTTTTCCAAAAAATGTTAAAGATCCCAGGGAGCGTGCTTTGCATCTGCTGGTTTGGAAAACTTCACTTCTGCTTCTTGATTTGCAAAGGTTTCTCTTATTGCAAATGGTGCGGAACTGGCTGGGGTGAAGGAGGAGAATGTGCTGGAGCTGCTTCGCGTTCTGAAGGAGGAAAACTGGGTTCTGAAGGCATCACGAATGCGTTTGGGGAGGATGCTCTGTCACCTGCGATGGCAGAGGGGGGCAGCGGCTGGTCCTGGGGTTGGGGACAGCATGGGGAGGGAGAACAATATTTTGTACTGACAGCAATAACAAGTTCAGTAGCAGCAGCAGCCGCGTTTGCTGCTCCCGCCTCTGCCCGAGGATGAGCTCAGGGCTCTTTGCGCTGTCTTTGCCGTAGTGGATGTTTCCCCCTCTCCTCCTTTTGCTGGCTGAGCTGGCCTGCGGTGCCCAACCCACGTACCAGTGGAAGGATGCTGTGACGAGCGAGAGGATCACGTGCCAGCAGTGCCCGCCGGGGACCTTCGTGTCACATCACTGCTCCAGGGACAAACCCACGGAGTGCGACCCCTGCCCCGATTTGCACTACACTCAGTACTGGAACTACCTGGAGAAGTGCCGGTACTGCAACGTCATCTGCGGGGAGAAGCAGGTGGAGGTGCAGCAGTGCAATGCCACGCACAACCGCGCCTGCCAGTGCCAGGAGGGCTACTACTCGAACATGGAGCTCTGCATCAGGCACTCCGAGTGTCCGCTGGGCTCCGGTGTGGTGAAGCCGGGTAAGTGACCGGATGGGCACTGTGCGTCCTCACAAGGCTCTTGTCACGCCCCGAAATTTCCGCTGGAGATAAAAATCAAGGAGAAATACAGCAGCCAGGCCCAGGAGCCAATGCTTGCCCATAGCCTGACCTGCTCCCTTTTAGCTCTGGTACTGGCACAGCGCCATCCTTGCTGGCATGCTCCTCCCAAGGAGGAATTTGGCTGGGTTTTTCCCCAACTATCACTTTGAAAGCCTTTGAAATCCCCAGCAGCACATTTAGATGGAATGTGTCAATCTCAGTTACCTGCCTTACCTGCCACAACAGGCAGAGCCAGGCTGTGACTTGGCCATCCCTGGAGCAGCCACTGGCCCTGTTCCGCAGGCAGGTGGGAAGGTCCAAGCTGCTCCCAATCCCCCATCAGCTCCCTTCTCCTTGCACAGGCAGCCCGGGAGCTGGGAATGCTGATTATCTGGGCTGAAAAAGGTGGCTGATGATGGAAGAGTAGGGCTGGTGAATGTGTGTAGCTCTGGGGCCGGGTTTTGTGGTTTTTCATTGAGCAGTTTGGAGAGGCTGTGTTGAAAACACACAATGGACACACAGCCAGGTTCCAAATCCACAAAATCAGCCTTGGTTTGACTCCTGAGCCTGAGACTCCAACTCCTTGTGTGATCTAAGTCCCAAGATATTTTAGGGCATTTATTTTCCTGTTGTTTCCCCAGTACAGATTCCTCTGGTCCTTTAGTTGCTCCGAATGTGTGTTATCAATAACTGAGGACTGGGCTCTGCCTGGAAACCACAGCAGGGGACAGCAAACCAGTGTGGGCAGCACCAGCAAACCCTGCAGCATCTTGCTTCATGCTTTAGAGTGGGGAGGCTTTTGAAATATGGAGGCTTTTGAAGTCCTCCTGTGTGTGGCATGGGAGACCTTCAGGCTCACCAGCCAGAGGGAAAATAACTGTTGTCTTCAGCTGATGTTTATGATTGAGATTTGGGGTTTAATTTTCTAAACGGCACGACAAAATGCAGTAACACAGCAAAGGGGGAAGAAGATCTCCAAGCATTACAGGGAAACACTTTGAAATTAAACATGAAATTTGTCTGGAGGGTTGGGGCAGAGGAGCCATGCAAGCAAGCTGGGTATTTGAGGAGAAACTGTTTTGTTGTTGTTGTTGTTGTTGTTGGGTTTTTTTGGTTGATTGCGCCCCAGCCCAGCCACCTGAACACCACAGCAAGGACTGAGTTTCCAGCGTGGTGGGCAGAGCCCTGGGGCTGCCCGTGCTGGTGTCTGAATGGGGAAGATGTGGGCTGGGAGCTGCAGGCAGAGCTCGCTGGTGTTTGGGTTGGATGAGGGCTTTGATCCGTGTGTGGTCCCCTTGGGCAAACCGGCTTCTTTGGGATTTCCCATTTGCAAACAGTGGCTCAGATTTTGTGATTATGGCTGGGCCTTAACCACAATCATGGAATGGTCTGGGTTGGGAGGGACCTGAAAGATCAGGCTTCTGGGAAAGCCAGAGCAACAGCCTAAAGGCGGGAGGCAACAAGGTAGAAACTGCTTGTCATTTGATTCGTGAAGAGGAGGTGAAAGGGGTGGGAAATCTTCTGCCCCCAGAGCCCTTCCCTCTGCTGCCAGGGAACGGGAGAGCTGCTTGCTGCAGTCCTGCCTGCGTGGCATCATCCCTTGACACAGCGGAAGCGCTGGCCCCGAGCCAGGCGGAGCAGTGACGGCGCAGCCAAGGGCAGCTGAGCTTTCACCTCCACAGAGACTTTTACTTTCACTTGGTCGGGAGCCTCTGGCTCGGGGAAGAAGGGCTCTGGGAACCGAAGGGCTGGCTGGGCAGCTCAGCCACCAGCCTGGCTGCTGGCTCCTACCTGGGAGGTGGTCTTTTCACAGCAGATGAGATGTCCTCTTGTTGTCCTCTCATGTTTGGGGGCTGGTGACCATTTATCAGCTTGGGGGAAGGCTGGGGGAAGCACTGCTGTTTGCCCTGCATGGGGGCATGCAATTCCCAGGGGAGATGCCAGCAGTGATCATTCCCAAAACACCCCCCTCACGCTCAAATGGTGTCTGGCATCATCCGCAGCTGCTGCCTCTGCTCCTGTGCCAGCTTGTCCCCTGATGGCCCCGTTGTCTCCCCGTGCACAGGTACCCCCTTCGAGGACACCCAGTGCCACGAATGCCCCCAGGGCTTCTTCTCCTCCACCTCCAGCACCAGTCCATGCCAGCCACACCAGGACTGTGAGCAGCAGGGGAAGGTGACCAACGTGCCGGGCAACAAGTACCACGACACCCTCTGCACGTCCTGCAGGCTGGGGAGAGGCAACAGCACACAGGGACCAGGTGAGCCACGGGCACAGCGTGCCAGGACCCTGGTGCTGCCAGGGCGAGGGCAAACATCCTGCTGACTTTCTCCTACTTAGATGCAAAATTAGGTGAAATGGCTGGTAAAAGCGTGGAGTGATCCATAATTAATAATAATTATGGATAAAATAGCCTGTCTCCCTTTATCTCCTTCCAGTGTCAGTCCCATAGAGCATGGATGGGGTGCTGGGCTTTAGCAACAGCCACTGCTCAGTGAGAACAAAGAGCTGACAGTGAAATCCTGCTGGATCTTACCAGGGACAACTGGGAGTGCTGGGATGGGGGATGGTTTTGGCAGCTGAGGCACCCAGCTTGGCTGCTGGCACAGCTCCTGTACTCCATTTTCCTGGCCTCACCTGTTTTCTGGAAGCTTTTATTGCAGCTGCAGCCTGGTCTCGTGCAGGTTGAGTGGAGCAGAGCCCAAGGTTCATTGGAGCTGGGTGTAGTGTGGATTTTGACCTGTCAGGTGTAAAGGTGGAGACATGGTGCCACCCATGTCACCACGATGGTGCAGACGTCGTGCTGAGCTGTGCAGAGGTGGAAGGTTGGGCAGGAGCAGCCAGTGAGCACAGATCAGAGAATCCCAGAACCTCGGGCTGGAAGGGACTCAAGGACCATCTGGTTCAACCTTTCTTGGCAAAAGAGCAGGGGAAAGGTGCAGGGCAGAGAAAAAGGCTCTGTTCCAAGGGTGCTTCATAAAAGTTAGGGGGTGAGAAAGGGACTGAAAAACCATCTCGAGGGCCCCCAAACCCATCCCAAGGGCCTGATGCCAGTTGAGGTGAGGCTGGAAGCTGTTTGGAACCACCTGCTCTACCCTGAGGATCCAGACATGGGAAACAAATTCTATGTGGCTGGTCTAGGTGGCAGTGTACCTTCACCCTTAAGCTTCCAAAAATATAATCAGTCTTAAAGCCATAGAACAGCCCAGGCTGAGAGGGACTTCGAAAATTTATCTGGTCCAAACTTTCATGGGAAAATGAGCCTGGATGAGATTATCCAGTGCCATGTCCAGAAAATCCCCGGTGATGGGGACCTCATCACGTCCAGGGGAGGTTGTTCTGTTGTGAAAAAATGTCATTCTTTCATCAGGATGAAGCTTGGTAGAAAAGCTTTAGTAAAACTCAGCCACAGGGTGGTCAGGCACTAGAGCAGGCTCCCCAGGGAAGTGGTCACGGCACCAAGCCTAGCAGAGTTGGCCAAAGCTGTCAGGCATGTTGTAGCGTTTTTGGGTGGTTTGTGCAGGGCCAGGACTTGGACTCGATGAACCTTGTGGGTCCTTTCTGACTCAGGACATCCCCTGACTCTAAGAGATTCCCCTCTGCGCTGAGGGCACGTGGAGGCTTCCCTCCGGCAGCTCTCGCCTTTCCGTCCTCTCCTGGCTCCACCAGCCCAGAGGTTTCTCCTT
Source organism: Melanocharis versteri (assembly GCA_013397845.1). Classification (NCBI taxonomy): domain Eukaryota; kingdom Metazoa; phylum Chordata; class Aves; order Passeriformes; family Melanocharitidae; genus Melanocharis; species Melanocharis versteri. The sequence goes on along the minus strand of VZTG01006077.1, from coordinate 208,882 downwards.
ACAGAGCCTGACTCACAGCGTGAGTTCCCTGCCAGGAGCGTGATCCCGACACAGAGAATGGAAAGCTCCGTCACCAGTGGGATGCAGTCCCGGGGTGGGGGATGGCCAGGTCAGAGCAGTGTCAGCAGCACATGCGTCAGGCACCGGCCCCCACAGCCAGACCAGCCCTTTGCAGATATTTATAGAGAGAGATGGCCCCAGCAACGGGAGCTGAAGGTTTTTTTTAACTCCAGTTTATCATGATTCCTCTCAGGAGGCACACGAGGACCTGCTCATCATCAACACGAGCCTGCCAGAGAGGCAGAGCCTGAGCAGTGGAGCCCAACTCACCCCACCACAACAGTGAAACTGTTCCCAGTTTGCAACGGCATGAAACTGGGCTAATCCCTCAGTGATTGAGTAATCCTTTGCCTTGACCTCTTGACAATTCTTTCTGTTTTCATTCCTTATGCTGGATGCGCTCCAGCCACTTGCACCAGCTGGGGCTGGATCTGTCCCGTCCCAGCGCCCTGACTGGGGCTGTGCTTAGGGCTGGTCCTCTTACAGGATTTACAAATCTGTGTGGGAAAACAGAAACTTTCAGGAAAAAGAATGTGTAAATACTTACTGCAATTACTTCAGATCTGTCTGGGCTTTTCCTCTATTCCCTGATGGGGAGGAGCATGGAATAGGTATATTGACTTTCTTCAGAACTTTCACACGTTGTTTTCCAACTGCCCCGTACAGGGTGTGTCACTGATGGGAAGTTCAGCCTTTCATTAGACCAGGTTGTTCCATGGCCCATCCAACCTGGCCTTGAACACTTCCAGGCCTGGGGCATTCACCACCTCCCTGGGCAGATGTCCCACAGAGAGCCTTGGCAGGGCTGTGCCCTGCTGTCCCGTGTCCCTTTAACCTCCGGGCTGTTTTCCCCCACCAGCTGCAGAAGATGACGACTGCGAACAAGCCATGATCGACTTCGTGGTGTATCAGAACATCCCCGTCAAGAAGCTGAAGCGCCTGCAGCAGATCCTGGAGCGCTCGTCGAAGAAGCAGGCACCATGGACCAGGGCAGCCATCCAGGAGAAATTCCGCGCTTTCCTCACTCACAAGAAGGAGGAGCACTCTGAGGTCACCAAGGAGCTGCTGGACGCGCTGCGCGCGGTTAAGCTCCACTCCATCGAGGAGAAGGTCCGCAAGCGCTTCCAGCTGCCCTGAGAGCACAAACTGGACTTTTTGGGTGCTCTTCGTTTTGGTTTTTGTCTTCTGAGGCTTCATTAATTTATTCATCTTTCCAAATATAACTTGAAAAGCAGCATGAGAGATGAGCGATGGAGCGGCACCGTGCCATGGCAGCTGTGTCACTGCGGATGGGATGGGATGGGATGGGATGGGATGGGATGGGATGGGATGGGATGGGATGGGATGGGAATGTGTGAGCAGCAGCATCCCCATGCCAGCAGCCGAGGCAGCTCCTGGGAGCTCACCAGGTGTTGGCCACTGATTTTCGGCCCTCAGCAAGGGCCAATATTTTATCAGAAGAAAAAGCTGCATCCAGGGTCATTATTTCTGGGGACGAACATGGTCCCCTTTATAGAAAACTGTTTGAATTTGTTTTAGACTGTACATTTGGGTTTGTTGAGGGTTTTAGTCATTTAACAGTATTTCCCACAGAGGATTTTCTTGCCTTTTTTGTCATGCTTTTGTTTGAGAAGGGAGTTTGCTGCTGAGGCACAGGGAAGGGGGTGGATGCCCCAAACTCACTGGTACAGCTGGCTTGAAATTTATTTCTTAACTACCTGTTTTTGTACCACATGTAAAAGATGTTTTCTAAAGAAAGAAACCAAAGAAGTTATTTTATTGTACAACTCTCTGTCACCAGAGTCTTTTCCTAGTCTCACTTGGAGGTGGTGTTGGGAGTCCCAGACCATCGTGTCTGACCCTGCTTACCCTCGCCTGTTTTTCCCACATGCTTTTCCACACGTTGGCACCCCTGCCCATGGCAGGGCATTGGAACAAGATGATCTCGAAGATCCCTTCCAACCCAAACCATTCTGTGACTCTGTGATCACACAGCCCCAAGCCACCCCCCTGCCCCTGTGAGCCACGTGAGGCTGTGTGCCAGTGGGATGCAGACGGTCTGCACTGGGATTTATGGCAAGGGTGACACTCCTGTCTCTCGGGTCAGCCCGTGTCCCCCTGAGCCCCAGCTGTGTCCCCAAGCCTGACTGGATGCTCAGTCAGCCAAGAGCTGGGCTTGGGGCAGTCGTGCTGACTGCAGGAGGTTTTCTTAAGCAGATGTTGCTTAGGGAAGTCAACAAGAGTTGACCCCCTCGGGCATTTTCCAGCCTGTAGCAATGATGACGCAGAGCTACATTTTCTGCCTTGAATGGGTTTGACTTTTTATAGCTCCTTTTTAGTGGAGCAGTTGCCATGAATAGTTGTGGTTCAAAAGAGGAATATTTTCCCCTTGCTTGGAGCTGCTTAAAGCTCTCTTTAAGGGAGTGCTATGTGGAAGTGCCCCCGCACTTCCCCCGTGCAAGGCAGCTGTAGGAGGAAGGAGGGGATTTCACCCTGCCCTCGCTGCCCACAGACACATCCTGGGCTCTTCCTGCTGCAGTGGCAGGTTAATCCATGGCAGCCTGGATGAACGGGGATGACCCCAAGGGGCAGTGCTTGCCTCTTCACTGCTCCAGAGCTCAGGAGCTCCTGGATGCCTGCTCACACCTGCCTGGCATCGCAGGCTTGAACGGAGGATCCCAGGCTTGAGCTGGGATCCCAGACTTGCAACGTCCCACCCCAGTTTTGGGCTCTGAGGATGAAGCAGGTCAGTGACCCTGGCATTGTCCTGGGTCAGTTCAGCCAGGGAAGAAGAGAAGCAAATGGCTGAGAAGCAGCAGAGGGGAGCACTCACCCCACTGCGTTGAGCCTGGACTGGTCCTGGGAATCCCCTCAGTCCAGAAAATCTCCTCGAAGCTTCGTCAAGCCTGGCCTTGAAATCCTGCCAAGGAGCTTCACAGGGGACCAGAACTCCCCTTCCCAATGCTCAATTTTTACCATGTCTGATCTCTGCCTTTCCAAGCTGCTTTATCCCTGTGGGATGCTGCTCAGTCCCCCAGTGTCACTTACTCCGAGTCCCTTGGCAGGAGCCAGGTGCTGCTGGCAGGGGCTGAGAGCAGCTGGGGCAGGAGATCAGAAGAGTTTCCATCAGGGCACTGTGAGAACGAAGCACATCTGCAGCACTTTGCTCCAAGGCAGAGCACAAGGCACGACACCCAGTGCTGGTGGGTTGAAGGCTGGAGCAGCCGGAGCCTCCGGTGTTGGCTGCAGCTCCTTGAGGGATTCCCATCCTGCTGCATTGCAGTTATCCTGATTCAGCACGAAGGATTCAGTGTCCTTGGTCTGAAGGGGACCAGGACTGGAGAGCAGTTAGTGCAGGAAGTGCCTCCCACACCATCCGGGCTTCTTCAAATATATATTTACCATGGGAGTTGAGAGGGAGGGAAAGCAGGAATATTATTGGCAAGAAGCTGGATGCTGGTTTAGTTGTTTAGTTGGGTGACTTTCCAGAGATAAAGGTGCCTTTTCTGTGTGTTTGTTTTTGGTGATAAAGGACCTCATTGCTGAGGGGGAAGTCCCTGTGGGGCCTGGTGGCTGAATTCAGGGTCCTTGGATCTTGCTGCCCTTCTCACCAGCAAGGAAAACCCTGGGGTGTGTGCTGGAGGCCTCCAGCGGTTGTACAGCGAGACCCAAGGGGTCAGCTCTGGTCCCTGGGCTCCTGGGTGAGCTGAGGCTGCTCTGGTGGTGTCTCGTGGCCAGGGGCTCCGTGGAGATCCAGGTCCAACCAGGCGCGGGCAGAAGTGGAAGCAGAGCAGTTGTGCTCCAGCCGTGCTCAGCCCTGTGCCCGCTGAGCGATGCCAGAGCCCAGTGGCTGATAAACTCAGCCCGGGCAGTGATCCCACTCCTCCCAGCACCCAGCCTCCCCCTGGGCTGCCCTGGCCTGTAGGAGAGCCCAGGAAACAGCTTTTCTGCTGAATGCTGGCGCAGAGGAAGGAAGTTTGGGGTCCTTTTTATTACTTTGTGGGTTTTACTTAATAACCTGAGTGCTCCATCCCACCTGGACACCAGCCAACACAGATTCTTTGTCCCTTCAGACAGACTGGATGCAGCAGATGCTTTGACAGGCTTGCTCTCACGCAGAGGTTTGCCAGAGTTTGTGTCCCACCGCTGGGACTCCGAGGGTCACTACCCACGGGTAGGGGTGGAGGGGCAAGGAGAGCCACCAGCTCCCCCCGTCCTGTCAGGAAGCGATGTCCCGCTGACCCTTGTGGCCCTGCCAGCACTGAGTGAGGGTGCACCACGTCCGAGCCTCCTCAGGGCACCGTGTCTGGCACCCTCGTGCCTTGGCAGCCTGCAGTGCGGACCCCAGAGCTCAGCTCGGTGCAGCAGGAGAGGGGGATTAAATAACGGGGTGGCCCAGCCTGTGTCGGGGAGCTCTGCACCCACTGCCAGGCTCCTCCTGCCGCCGGCCACTGCAGCGCCGAGGGGCGGGCAGGGGATGATGCCCTGTGCCACCAGCAGCTCCCCAGCTCGGTGCCACCAGTGACTTGCGTGTCTGAGCACCCACGCGTTGTTATCGAGCTCTGTTCAGGGGGTTTGGAGCCTCCCCTCGGTCCCCACCCAACCCGGGTCCGCTCACTGCCAAGTCAGCTGGCATTTCTGCGCAGGGAATTTTCTCCTCGCGTGGGCTCGCGGGCAGGGTGGCTGAGGAGGATCTTTCTGGTAAATATTAACCTTTATAAGGGTGGCCAAACGCCCCGGAACATGAGTCCTGCCGGGCTTCCAGGAATCGGGCTTTGCTGGAAAAGCTGGGATGAGCTCTGCGTGGTGCCACCCCCAGCGTCCCCCACCTCCTCTTGCACCGTCTGGCACCCAGACCACAGCGAGCGCTCCCAAACCACCCGTGGCTTGATCACGAGACATTTCACCTTTTCAGCTAACTGACATTAAGAGGATAAAAACCCCTTTTGGTTTTCCCTGTGATGCGCGGAAAAACTCCACAACTCGTTAAAGTTGTAAAGTAGGTATGTTTATTCCAGCGCTGGGCGCATGGGGGATAAGCTCCTGAAAAACATCCGCAACCTCAGCGGCGCTTTTCTCTGCATTTATCCAGTAAAATGTTACAGCTGTATCAAGTTTCACAATATCCCTATACATATTCATTACCTAGCCCCGCCCAGCCTCGCTTTGTATTATAATGAGCTTGCATATCATCGCGCCTGCCTGGTAGCCCGTTTGAGCTTGCGCGGAATTTCGTGGGGGTCGCGGGTGGGGGTCGCTGGGATGAAGATCGAGTCTTCCTCAGGTTTGAACTTTTTGCCTTTGTTCTTCTTGGCACGCTCTCTCTCGGTCCTTGGTTCAAGTCCAAACCTTGCAGCTGGTTCGAGCTGGTCCCAGGGTCCGAAACCAGGATCTGTGGTCACGTTTGCTTCCCTTCATCCATGGTCCTGCACCCCTCCTTTCCCTTTGGCGAGCGCAACAAGTATCGAGCAAGCGGCACACGTTGTCTAGCAAGCAAGCCTGTTAATTTGCTTTTAACGATTTGCTTTTAACCCTGAAATTCCTTAATTCACCTGGAGTTTTCAAACCCCAGGGAGAGAAGAGGAAAAGTCGGTAGCCTGAGCCTTTTCCTGATGGTTTCGAAGACTCTTTCCTCAGAAGCCGTGGCAGAGGAGAGCACATGGTATCATCTGAAAGCAGATGCAGTGCTATCCCAGGATGACTCAGATATTTAGTACACAGAAGGTAATTTTCTAAATGCTACAAGCACTACAAAAAAGCCAAGCCCATGCTTTTCACCACGTCAGGCTTTCCCCTGCTGTTAAATGCCACCAAAAAAAGATAAAATCCCACGAAACCACTGGTTGGTTTAAAGTGCTGAGGTGGGTTAGGTCGGTGCCTTGGGCTCCTTGGTCACCTGTTACCGCAGCCAGGTGTGGCAGTGACTCAGGCTGGCGGTGATGCCTCAAACCCTGGAGCACCGGCGGCAGGAGCTGACGTGCTCCCAAGCTGCTCGTTGCAGGAGCAGTTGGGACACGTCCCTCTTCACCCAAGGAGAGCACCGCGGGTGCTGGCCCAGCTGCAAAGCTTGGAATGGGGCCAGGGAATGACTAAACTGAGTGGAAGGAGTCAGAGGGAGTTTTTCTAGTGAGGTCACAGATAGTGGGGCTCATACCATTGATCTGCATCCAGAGCTGGGTGAAACTCTGCCTCCTGAGCACTTATCAGATATTTTTTAATGAAAAGAGAATATTTGCCTCGCGTTGACCAAAACCGGAATCTGACTGATAAACCCTTTCAATGAAACTATGAAAACCTCCATGAAAAACATTGATGAAAAGGAAACAGTTTGGTTTGTCAATATATTCCTATTAAAGAAGCTCAAACACATTTTGGTGGCCTGATGACCCTAGAGGTGTTGCTGAAGGGTCCCCAGTTCAGAGCTGTGTCTACACTCGGGGTGAAGCAGGGGCTGGGGTGTCACTCCCCACCCTCACCTCTCTGTCCATCCGCCTGTGTTGGTCCCCAAAGGGCCTTTCTGTCCCCCTTGTAAAATGGCAGAGTTGGAACTGTCACTGTTGAGGTGGACGCGACATGAAGGACTCACAGTTTGGGCAGAAAGAAGAAGGCGTTTATTCTAAGAGCCAGTGTCATTTATACACTTTCGTATGTTTATCAATCAGGCTACGTGTTCATTGGGTCTTTAACTACTACAATACATCTATTGGCTGTTACTTAACCCACNTACAATACATCTATTGGCTGTTACTTAACCCACAACATACCACCATTGGTCATCTATAGCATGAGCGTCCAGGAATTCAGAAAAACATCAGGTGCAGCTTGTTGCTGTTTTCTCTCCCTCTTGTTTGGATTCCTTGTACTAAGTTTCTCACGGGTAAAAACTAACTGTGTTAAGCTCAATGTCGGAATCAGGCTGTTAGACCTGCTGTTAATTCCCATATTGGAAGTAGATGGTCTTAAAAGTCCCTTCCAGCTCAATCTGTTCTGTAATTCTATGAAATCGGACGATCTTTCCAGGTTCCACATTCCAAAGGTGCCGGGATGTCTTTGGAGTAATCACCTTCCAAAAAAGCAAATTATTTCTTGCTGAGTAAGTTGAGAAAAGATGACAGTACCTTCTATCACCATCTCCCAAAGTAAATTCAATTATTCAAGAATATTTAGTGCTCAACAGACTTGTTCAGACACTACTGTTGTCTGACACTACCATTTAAAAGGCAGCTAAAGAAATACTAACACAAAATTTTATTATTTATATTTTAAAAATGTATTTTTAAACAAAAACTTGGATTTGGTTTTTTGTGGTAGTTACAGAGCACAATGCTGTAATCACTTCTTCCTAGTGTTTGCTTCCAAGCAAATGTTGGGAGATCTCTTGTCCTTCACAGGACAGCTTGGTTTTGCCCTGAGAGGTTTAAAGGGTCACTTACAGGGGCAGCACCGACCTTTGGTCTCTGGTGACCAGTGACAGGACCTGAGGGAATGCCTGGAGCTGTGTCGGAGGAGAGGTAGGTTGGATATTGGGAAAAGATCCTTCTCCCAGAGAGGAGTTGGGCATTAGAACAGGCTCCCCAGGGCAGTGGTCACAGCCCCAAGCCTGAACCAGAGCTCAAAGAGCATTTGGACAATGCTCTCAGGCACATGGTGGGATTTCCTGTGCGGGGCCAGGAGTTGGACTTGATGATCCTTGTGGGTCCCTTCCAACTCAGGATGTTCTATTATTCTGTTTGGTCAGACATTGTTTGGCTCCCCTGACCTTGCTCCCAAGGTATTTGGGCTCCAGTCATCAGGTCTGGGCACTGCCTCCTCTTAGCTTGAATAAAATTAGAATGTGTTAGTAAACCTTCTGGTGCCCTTTAACTTAAAAGAGTTTTCTCAGTAACAAAGCCATGGCCACAATTACAATATCCATACACAACACTCTCCCTGTTTAGAACCACAAGCCCTTGACGTATTATTGTCTGAGTCAACAGGAGTCTTCCCTCAGCAACTCTTTGTTTGCCCTTGAAAAACAATTATTAATTACACAATGTTTAGGGAAAGAGGGCAGAAAATCTGCTGTGTCTAAGTGACTAAGCAGAACTGGGGATCCCAGACCTCACAGTGCCGTGTGGGTGTGGGGAGAATCGTGGTCTGTTGTGGTGTCCTTTGTCACTGCTCACCCGAGCATCACCCTGGGCCATCCAGTGCACCAGGATCCTGTGCTTGGTCTGGACATGGAGGAGCTCCAGCAGCGTGGTGACTTAGCTGTAACACGGGCGTGGAGCCGGGAGACTGGATCATTTTCCTATGGAAACACAAGGGATGACAACTTCCCAGCTATCGCTGTGAGGACACGAGCTCAGCGAGGATGTGTTGGGTGGTCAGCGCTGCTGAGCCCCAGGCATGTGGATTTCAGGGTGTTTTGGAGTGGGAAGTGTAAGGTACCAAATAAAGAGTCCAGATTGGCTTCAGGGAGTTGATCCAACGTGCTTGCTGAGCCTCGGTCAGATCACACAGACTCCCTGCTGCTGGCTTCTATTCTTGTCTCTCTCTACTTCCTTCTGTGATATTGCAGCTTGGCAAGTGATTTATTGGACTTCTTCTGGTCTTCCCAGAAGTAAAGATTAGAGCTCTTTAGCTGGGAAACTTGGGAGATAAGAATAGGAGTGCACATTTCCCAGTCCATGACTCTGAACCTGAAAGGAAAATTCAGCTCTGAGAATATCAACCCCAAGTTCTTCTTTCAGCCAGTTTCATGTGTTGTGTGCTGCCATGTCAGGAAGGAACAAGCTCGCCTGTGATTCAGCACCTCTGGTCTGCAGAGATCCCCTGCCCTTTGACACACTACGTGTACTCACAGGATAGTCACTAGCCTTTCACAGCTTGTGGCGTGGGCTATCCCATGATCCTGCCTCTTCTCATGCATGGAAATGAGCTGTCAAAATTTCCCCCACGCCAAGGATGTGGGTACAGCCTTGGGAGAGCTTAATCCTTGCCGTGTGGGATTGGTTGGTTTTGGTTCAGTTGTCCCTTACCAGGAGGTCACAGCTGCCTCTGCCCCCACTGCTGTCCCTGCAGGGCAAAGCCCTGGTGGTGGTCAGTACTGGGGGTTCCATGTGTAACTGCCAACACCTCAGTTAAAAATAAGCCTTGTTTGTGTCGGAGGAGCAAAATCTTTCAACAGGGCAGGACACACCTCAGTATCCCCCAGGTCCTCTTGTTCCCCTGGCAGAAGAGGCCATTTGAAAGCCTTTGGTCACAAAACCCAGCAAAAGCTCAGCACGGAGTTGAACTCGATTATCCTTGTTGGTCCCTTCCAACTCAGGATATTTAATGATTCTGTGAAATACTGAGTTGCCCATACATTCCCTTGCCAGTTACTGTTACAGCACAGGAGGTGCTGTGTGTAATACCAGCTTCTGGGAACAGCAAATTCCTTGTTCCTTCTTATGACTGCCTTATCGAATGCTTTTACTCTTTATCAGAATCTGACTCAAAAAAGAAAAAATTCTAATGAAAGTCTCCAATGAAATGGTACCAGGTTCTCTGACTTCTGAGAACTGCCACAGGAGTTCCTGGCCATGAACTGAACTGCGATGCAACAGAAACAACTTCAGAGGTTTCTGTTTCAGGAAAGCGCTTAAGGATACACTTAATTTTACAGTGAATTTAGTTTGTCCTCAGAGAAGTGCTTCTGGTAAGTGCTGAATACAGATGGCTTAAGGCTACACAGGGTCAGAGGCTTGGGTTAGTTCCTCCAAACGTTTAGCATGAAATGCATTCAGCTGAAGGATATACTCTTCAGATGATGGAGAATCATAGAACCCCAGAATTCCAAGTTGGGAGTGACCTCAAGGACCATCTAGTCCAACCTTTCTTGGCAAAAGCATAGCCTAGACAAGATGGGCCAAGCAGGAAAAGAAGTTACTACTCATGAGGTAGCAGTGTTAGTGGGAATACTACGTATTGGTCTAGCAAGGGTTTTGTCTCAAGGAAATGATCCTGTGAGCTCCTAAGTGAATGGATCCACTGCCTCACCTCCACAGCTACCTTGGGTAACACGTGGGAAAGGTGGGACTGCACAGACATCCTCAAGAAAGGATGTGAGGAAATGTGGGATTCAAGAGGACACTCATGGAAATTTTGACACTCAGTTGGCATCAGCAGCTTTAAGGAAAAAGTGCAACCAAGAAGGAATGAGGAGATTCCTGCCTCCTGACTTTGTGTTTAAAAAAGAATGTCAGGCAGAATTCCAGCACTGTGTAGTTAACTGCCAGAGTTCCTCCTCTCCTTGTTTCCAGTTGACAAGCATTTATGGAAATTAATGGAAAACCTTTAGGTAATTTTTTCCCCAGTGCTACTGCATACTGTTCTGTCCACGTTTTCTGCACCAGATCTGTGTCATTTTCCATGAGGCCTGATTCTTTTTAGTACCAGTTTGTTGCTTTACCAGGAATTTTAAGCATCACCCTCTTCAGAGGTAATGAGTGAAGGCTTGTGATCCGTAAGTTGTGCAGATGAAGTTATATGAGAGCAGACACTGCTGAGAGCTGGAACTAGATCCCCATGAAGGCAGTTTGGGAAAAAAAAACAGCTTGAGTGCATGTAAAGAAATGAAAGGAAAACCCCCAGGAGTTGTCATGGAAGCTGGTTTTACCAGAGGAGCAGAGAAACAACTCCCTTAGGGATTGCAGAAGCACAAAGAACCAAAACCCAAGGGTAAAGTTGCAGGAAATGCCCGAGGTCAAGGAAACAATAACTGTTATCCACCAGGACTGTTTCGCATGGGATTTCCAAGTGGTATAAAATTCCAGTGTAAAAAGCACCTGCTCCAGTTTCTCTAGCATCCATTTTAAGAGCTCAGCACAGGGGAAAGGCTCTTGGAACCTCACCACTGCCCCTTATCTCTCAGGAGAGCAATTTGAGGCAAATTTGGGTAGAAAACTGTGCCAGGAGGGAATTTTGAGTGGTCAGCCAGCCTAGAACCTGTCTGCATGGCAGGGGCAGTTCAGCTTGTCTTCATTAATTGTTCAAATTGTTTTGGGGAAATCTAAAGACAAATACTCAGGAGTCTGAAAACAGCCCCAAAGCTGAAGGCAAACTCAGCCTGTGGTGCTACTTTGGGTAAAAGCTGAGGAGCAGCAGCAGAGCTGGACACGGGCAGAATCCACTGTCCTTCACGTGTGGACACTGCTGGCTGTGGCTGCCAGGATTTACCATCCACATTAATCAGATTTTTTGATCTAAAGGGATATTTGTCAAGTGCAGTGACAGTACCACTCTGCCTTTCTCTAGAAGTTTTCTCCTTGACACCATTTGCCAGCAGAGACATCCCAGGATACTGTTAAAAATCCAGTGAAATGCCTAGATCAATTCAGAACCCTCCAAAAGTACTTTAAGGCAGGTTTTTAGCTGAGCCTTACATTTCCAGACCTGTACCAGTAAGTCAGAGTCAGTTAATCAAGAACACTTCTGGAAATCATGACTAACCCAATAATCTCATACACAGCTAAAACATCACTGCTGAAGAGACTCATTCAAGATTGTGATCTGTATTATAACAGCAGATCCTTTCCCTAAACTGCTGGATGTGGCAGCAGTACACAAGGAGGATGGTAAGGAAGAAAGAGACTAAAAATAGCTCAATTAGCAATAAAAACATCATACAGCACTGGACATTAAGCCCACTTCTTTATGGCAGCTTGATTTCAGTTTGGCAGAGTAGGAAGGATGGCTGAGGGCACAGAACCAAAGAGCCTCTGTTTGCTCCACTGTTCCGAGATGTTAGCGGCCAGAGACCGTGCTTACTCTGAAGCTGGGTCTGATTTGTCTTGGCATTTCCCATGGTTCTGTGGGATGGGATATCATGGGAAATGGGATGAGCTCTGGCCACAGCACATGTGTCACTGCTGCCTTGTGTGAGGACGGGACAGGGCCAAAACTGCTGTAATTCAGTTACTCTGCGTCCTTCCACAGTTCCAAATGAAGATGGGATTGCCAGCCCACAGGCAGCACTGGGACTCAAAGATTCACTGGGATTCTAAATGCTTTAGAAGTGTTTTTTTAGCTCCTTTAGTGGTTTTTTTTTAGCCTCCTGCTTCTACCAGCTATTGAATGTTCACATAGGAGATTCCAGATGGGTGAGAGAAATGGAATCATCTGCCAATGCTCAAATAAGGCAAGTGGGATCACTGCTGAAGTTATTGAAAACTTACCTTTATCTCATGGACAGCATGCCAAAGGAAACAGGGATTGCAAAGTGCAGATGATCAATCTGTTTCCCCTTGGGAACATGAAGCAGCTCATTAGGCAATTTCATTGTTGTGAACAGGCATGGGCAAAATAGGTCCAATGGAAACGTATCAAAAATCTCAAAAAAATTACTAAATTTGAACTTTGAATTCAGAAACATTCTTGCTTTGTTTGAGGTCTGGTAGAGGGGTCACTTGAAACAAAAAAAAAGCATTTTAAATAAGTCTGTGCTTCCTGTAAGCATAAAATGTGACAGATTATTAAACCTCTGATCAAAATATAAAAAATTGTCCCATCTGCTGGGATACTGCTCTGGAAGGTCACTTTGAATTAGAATGAACTTTACACTGGTGGTTTCAGAGAAATCCTCCCTGATTTGTTGTGGCCAGAGCACACTTACACATACCTATCCCAGCTTGGGCATGTCTCTGGGAAAAGGACTCTCCCACGCCTGAGAACTTGGAATCTTGAGGTCAAAACATTGGCTTGAAGACCCCCTGCTGATATGGACCACAAAGCAGTCTGTGTCTAGAAACTGTTTTGTCCTTTCTGGTTTCCCAGGGAAAAAAGAGAGCAAGAGATCTGAAAACAGTATGTGGAAATCATGGAAAACCCCTTGTGTCCCAAAGAATAGACATTTCAAGCTACTTGACTAAAGTGTTTTGACTCTCAGCAAGGTACTTTTTTTCATTAGTTACTGTTTTACATCTTAATTGTCAGTACCAACTCTGCCAACCAGAACAGCTGGGGCCACAAAGTCACCTTAAAAACACTCAGGCTTTCCAAGTGTTTTCCAAGAGCCCAGCGAGAGACATGCTCCTGATAATCAAAGGCCATTGGTTCTCCAAAACTTTGGTATTCTTGAAAATCACAGCGCTGCATCACATGCAGCACCCAAAAAAAGTGCCACTTCCTACAGTGGGTGAGTGATTTCCAAGGGATCCTTCACATTCACAGAGCACATAAGAAAAGTTACTGCATCACTCAGTCTGAAGGAGCCTTACTTCTCTTACTGAGAAGCAAAGATTCTGCTCATCAGTTTGCAATTATTTCCACTGACTTCATGAGCTTAATGACATAGCCCAGCTGCCCTTGTGCTTTGACCCAAATGTGAGCGAATGAATGATGTGCTCTCTCAACATCTGCAATGAACTGCATGCAGAAAATTTAGCAGAAAGTTCTTTGACAGATGCCAACTAATAGACTTTAAACAAATACTACTGACTGGCTCAACTACAGCTTGAGGAGTGGCCCCTTCATTATGTCAGCAAACAGCACAGAACATTCACCAGTGCCGGGAGTAAATAAAACAGAGGAGGAGCAACACCCATTGCCAAACCACCATGAAATTCACATAAAAACTCATATTCGGGGAAATGATAGTGATATATCAGCAGATCTAGCTGAGTAGGCGATGTAATAACCGAGCACTGTTTGTCTTTCGAGTGCTGCCTTTCTGTTTTTTCTTACATTTCAAAAATAACACTAAGGGCTAAGTACTGCTATTCCCAAATACCATTGTTTCAGCCAGGGAAGTTCAAATAAGTAGGAAGCTTTATTGCATACTGATTTCTCCCTGACTAGAAAGATCACAGAGAGGGCCTTGATTCACTCCAGTTATGGAAGATCCCAATTACTCTTAGGATTAAAGAGAATACACAGAGACTGGCAGTCAGAGCAAGGCAGTGCTTCTGGAATCCATGTCCTGCTAGGAATATCCATTTCAACCAGCGCAGTTGGATTGATGAGGTCTTTTCCAGCCTTAACAATTCCATGACCATATGACCACTGTGCAGTTGCTGGTTTCCACATCTGCTTTTACCACAGGTCAAAGTTACAAATCAACAGCCTGACTGAAAATCAAGTTCTAATCGACGCTGTCTCTCCCCACTACACAAACAGCAGCTTAACAGGGCCAGTAACACCCTGCAGGAACACGGGGCTGGAGCAGCAAGGGATCTTCTCAGCTAGGAGGGACAGCCATTCCCCAGGCTGTTCCTCCCCTTCCACATTCACCTACACATTTCCTTCAGGCGTTCCTTCATGTCACCGGCCTCCAGCCTGTTAGACTAACAAATCAGGAATCACAAAGTAAGATAGCAGACAATGAAGTCCTTTGCATCTGCAACAATGTGTAGGTTGCTACATAGGATGCTCTCAGGCCAATGATAATACTTAATGTAAGAGATTCCCACCCCCCACCCAGTTGGAATCCTTGGCTCAAGTTTTTTTAGACACAGAAAGAGAATATTTGTCTCCAAACTTAGGAAAGAATCAGGTGTAATAGGAATCCAGTGGATCACCTCCTTTAAAGGGAACACAAAAGTGTGTGGAAAGAGATTGTCCATTCCTTGGCTGGCTCAGAGTTCCTACGTGATGTCCTTCTTTCTTGGGGGGCGGTGGATGTTCCTCACCACGCACTTCACCATCCATTCAATTCCTTCGTTCACCCCTTTGCTAAGGAAACAAGACAAGAAAGGTTTTAAAATAAACCAACAACAAGAAGCAACCAAGAACAGAAACCTGGTTCATATAGGCCCTAACTGAGCCCTTACGTGAGGAAGGGAAGGGCTCGACTCACCCCAAAGTTATTTGTTGGCATTTCTGTGTTATTTCTTATGCAGGCAAACAATAGGGATCTGTTTTCTTTTACCTCAGCAATACATACCCCCATCCTTTATTTTTCTGGTGTCTATGCAAGTCTACACCCAACTTAGTCACCAACTCTGTGGAAATCTTGGGATGAACAAGCATCAAACCCACCTGACAGCTGGTTTGAGGTTATTTTGCCACAAATCTCACACTAGTTGTATAAGATCTGGCAATCCTGGTTCCAGCTTTCTGTAACCATCTGTGCTGGGGCTGCCAAGCAAGTCACCACCTTGCTGGTCTGCACAGCTCCCCAGCCATGACTTCCACGAGTTATTTATTCTTTCCGTGCAAGCTCAAACTGGTATTTTGAAAGGAAATTCCACACAGATCAAAACTAGAAATGTTTGTACAAAAAAACCAAAAAACAACTGTAAAAGTTGTTTTTCATAAGGTTATTATCTAATACTTCTCTTCCAGTCAGTGCTCGAACATTCTTCTTGTGGTCATTCACCTGCTTAATGGCATGTGATTTGTAGCAATGCAGACAGATTTTTTTCACAGTTCAAGAAGTTTTTGTTATCCTTTTCAGTAGCTTGTATGGTAACACAGATTTCTTGCTATATTTATAAAAGAAAAAAATTTTAAAGCTCTGGATTCAGCCCAGGCAGTAATTCAGCCAGGAGTGTTTCCACCACCTGGAACAAAACTTTTGACTTATGTCAAGCAGCACTTTTCACTTAAAGAACTGAAAGTACAAAGAACCAAAGTACTGCAAGACTCGATACGCAACAATGATGCTGAGATATCAAGAATGCAGTGGGTTGGTCAAGGTCGTGGCATGCAGCTGTGTAAGCCCAAATTAGGGTCTGTTTTAGTCATCAAATTTTAAACCACAGGCATCCCCATGTAAGAAGACTCCTGGAGACTGTGATATCATCCCCATCACAAATCTCCTCTGCATGACAAAGAATATGAAAGTAGAAACATAATTACGGCAGCAGCAGTGAAACACCACTCATGTGTCTGGCAGAGGCATCAACAGCTGCATTTTCAACTGACTTCTAACCTAAAAGCCAGGAGCTGCAAGGATTGTTGTGTAAGGAGAAGGGATGATACAGGACAACAACTATGCCTCAAGTCCCCCTGCTCTCAGCCAGCAGTACATTTCCACTGTGTTTTACAGGCAGGATTTACAGATGAAGTTAGTGAGCTGGTGCAAGTCCAAGGTTCTCGAACAAGAGCCTGTCAGTGCTGGAAGGATGCACAGCTCCCTTTCAAGGCTTAATAACTCCTGTAGTGCTGCTCTGTGTGTGACACCCCACAGCTGCTCAGTCAACCAATTCTCAGTCTACCCCTTCTCATACTCACCCAGTAAGGGCCGAGCAGGCTTGTGTCAGGCAGTCTCTCTTCCCAATTTTGTTAATGCAGTCACTAAATGCTGTCTTGATGTCAGGTATTGACAGACAAGTCTGCAAAGGAACCAAAGAAGAGCTTGTTTGTGCTACAAGGCATGGTGACCTCCTTCCACAATGAACCCTACCATGTCTGCAGTCCTGTTTCAGTCAGGATGGCAATGCTGTGAGGTTAAACCCCCTTGCCCACCAACACAGCAAATTCACTTCTTTGCATTTCAAAGAAATTAGCATATCCTTTTTCCACCAAGGAGAATGCTGTTTGCTGACAGTACACACACACTGCCTCACCTCCCTGATCCTTAATCTGTACAGTTCTAAGCAAATAGTCCTGAAAATGAGCACAACCTGCACGCTCTAAGGATATCCCTTACAAGCTGCTCAACTGTCACACACAGCTTGTATTTACCAGGACACTACAAGAGCTTTCCTATTTACAAAGCCTTTTGAAACAGTGTCCCTGCCACAAGCCCAGCTGACACTTTGCCAGCATCCTGGGCACTCTCATGAAACAGCCTGTGATTTTTCCTCAGTTCTCAGCACATTCCTTGGCATTACAGCCCTGCCCCAGCAGCACTTGTCTGTTTGCATTCAGAGAAAACACAGGCAGCACTGAATGCAGCACGTTTTCTGATGCCTGATGTCACTGTGCTCTTGACCCCCAGCAGATCCTGAACTTCTGTAAGGCTGCCAGGAGGCTGCTGGGAACAACAACACAAATCATAACCCCCCAATAAACCAGCAGATTACTTTCCTCACATAGATCATGGTGTCACCACAAAAATCTTACTCTTAAAGCTACAACAAAAGCAAACCTGCCCAACTAAAGTCTGGACTTGCATCTCCCTGAGCACTCAGTGCTCATTTTTTCCTCAGAAGCCTTGGATAAGCCATTTAAGCACTTCAGCTGGCCACGAGCCCACCTTTCCTCCTCTCTGCAAAGACATTTTGGTCCTTCAACAAGGCTCAAATAAGTGTTTCGAACCTTCAGTCAAGCCCACATATGGGTTTTGGACAAATGTTTACACAAATGCCAAACTGGACCCTTATGAGTCCTGAGAATTGGCCAGTGGACGTAAACCCTTGAGAGAGAACAGAAATATGAAAATGAATGTTACCAGCCATCCATTTGCAAAACACTGATTCTGCAGAAATTAAATACAGGAAATTTTTGTGGACAACAGAAGTAAGCAGGTTGCATTGCTTATACATAGGAAGGGATCTTAGGAAATGGCTTGCAAGGAGTTTAACAACACTCAATTCACCCAGTGCCCTTGACTCCATTAACTGTGCAACTTTTGATGACTGTACTTTCTTATGACGTAAGCTGCATTTTAAACTTGCCCTTTCAATCAGTGACCTGGAAACTGTATCCAAAAATATTACTGACATCATTCCACAGAAGCCCCAACAATTTAGTTCAGGATTCTTGACAAGTGAAAAATGTGCAGTTCATACAGAGGAGCTGCCAGCCACAGAATAAATAATTAATTTTTTAAAAAAACAACAATTAATAACTTTAGAAGGAGTCAGACTGGACTTGGGAGCTGGAATTCATACCAGTAGGTCTGGAAGATGGGCAAGAGATTACAACCAACCAACCATTCTCTACTGGTTTGTAAAAGCTGCTCCCTTAGCCTGGTATGGTGTGCACTGCCCAGTAAGAAAGGCAGGTCCAAATGCTTCCCGGTTTACCCAAAGCTCTGGACAAGTCAGTTACCCAACAACTGGGAAGGAGAAAGAGCTGCATGTCAGTAATTTGAGCTATTTTTTACATCTTTGTTTTTTTCCAGTCAATGAGACTTGGCAGCAGGAAGGTTAAATCTCAAGGCAGCTGAAATTGAGCAAATGTTTCTTGAAATATACTTTGAGCTTCTCGCAGTTCAATATCATTGTATAATGATACACTTTTGAGTACATCCTTTTCTTCTTCTTGAGTCTACCCTTTCTTTCTCCTTTTCTGAATGATGATACATTTAAAAATATTTTAAAATAAATCAGATGACGTGTTCAAGATACGGAGTAACAACAGAGAGCACAGTCATGCTGTCCTTGATCCCTCAACTTCTACTTGCACAGGTAGCAAAGCAATCAGGCAATGTAGTTCCCAACACCAGCAGCAGACCAGGACACCTGCACATAGCCAGCAGCACAGAGAACCCACATCCTTCATCTTGCCCATCCTTGAAGCCTTTAAGAGTCCACTTTTCCCAGTGCGGCTGACAGTTACATCCGTTTTTATCTCCCAGTACAAACCGTTGTCATCACTCCCCTTTCTCACCTTCTGGTAGAGCCATGGCCTGCCCCACCTTCTACAGAGCTGCCCAGCCACAGCTCTCCATGGAAATCTGCATCAGAAAGAGTTTTGTTTCTGGGGAGACTTTGCACCATTCTCATTGTCACACCAGGATGTCACTGCATCGCCAATCCCGTTTTGAGGAACATCATTTTCCCCTGGGGATGAAGCAGAGCAGCACAGCAGAGGGGGTAACACCAAACTATCAATGCCTTGGTTTAGTGTTCCAGGGAAAGCCATAAAATGGAATCTCATGTTACAGCAGAGGATGAGGCTGATAATCCATCACTTTAGCAAGGGGCATCTGAGCTTCTCATGCTCAGGGGAAAATGTCAGCTGTGGCTTCTAAGTTCCCCTTCTCCCAGCCACGTTACAAAATATTTGTTTACAGATGTGTTTTGTTTCTCAGCTGCAAACACATAACCCAAGGGCAAAGAAGGGAAGCTGGATCTGTGATCACATCAACAGTGCTCCATTACAGTAACACAATCCACAGTGACCTTTCAGGAATGATGGTATCTCTCAGCCAGTTCACAGGAACCTCACACGCAACATATGATGAATCAGATTTCCATCTCAGCTTCCCCAAAATAACACACTGTAAAACATCTTTTGATGAAGGCTCCTCCAGGCATAATCCAGCCAAGACTGAACCAAATTCCTCCTACAATGGGTTCAAAATAGCATTACCCAAAGTAAGACTCAGCAATGGCACACATAAATATCTATCAAGCAGAAAGGCAAGTTTTAGCCAAAAAAGGGTTGCATTGTAGAGCATTTACCCATTTCCCAAATCCAGCAGCAAAGACAATGCTGCTGCCTGGTCTCCTGTCAGGATAAAACCAGAAGCATGGAGAAAACTTCAAGTAGAGGCTCTTCAGCCATCTCAAGAGTAATCAACCATCAGAATGGAACTAAAAGAGAAACAACAGCAAGGTGGATTGCCTAAATAAAACTATTTCACAAAAAGTCTGACTCATCTGTGGGCTACCCTTTTTATGAGGTTGTTTTAAATTAATATTTAAGCTTGTTTAAATTTCAAGAAGGAATAGTATAGCCTCAGTTTAAACCATCTTATTTAAATTAAAACTAATTTTACAAGGAAGCTGTGGTAGGTCTTCAGCTGGAATAGCTTTCGTGCAGAAGGTCCGTTTTCTAACAACTGTGTGGAAATGAGTATTCTGCTAATCACCATGACTCCCCACATTTTCCAAAGGCACAAGGAGGCTTTTCAACACTCTGGAGATTTCACATTAAATTTCCAAAATTTATCTTTAGATGAGGATGGCAAAACTTCTTCCCAGACATGGGTCATCATACAGCACCCAGTAATTTTCAGATTGTTAAATTTCAGCTGCTGTTTTTGACAGGTCATGTTTGTCCAGTATTTTGAATAGTGTTGCATAATGGGCCATTCTATCCTCAAATTGTAACAGTTCATTGTGAAGCTTAGAAATATATACCTTGTGTAAACCTTTCAACAGCTGCATTCACATCAAAACAGTAAATATCAATTCTTATTTTGCAGTTTTTTCTGCAATAAGCCATATTTTCAAAAGTGGTGTTCTGAGTTGAAAGAGAGTTCACAGGAATTATTAGATATTAGATATTTTATTTCTCCTACAAAGCTCCAATACTTCCTTTAAAAACCCAAACAAACTCCTTCCTCCAAAACACATTTGACTCAGTTTTTTAATTAATTATAAAATAATCCAGTTTTGAAGCCCCTGCTGAACAGAGCATTCTCCTGATACCATAAAATATCACATTCAGTATTGTGAGAATATTAGAATTGGTGTTTTGCTGTCAGTGACTGTATTTTATCCCCTGGAATGACCAAATACCACTCGTGCTTGGCAGTGCTGAGAGAACACAATGTACCCTGGGGTTCACAGAAGAATTCGTAACACTTTATTCGATTTCAGTTGCATCAGCACTTTCGTTATCTTAATAACAGAATGCAAACTTAAAAAACAAACAAAATAATTATGTCAGATGTACTGTTTCTGATGTATTTAATCACAAGCCTTCTGCTGGCCTCTACAGACATCACCATCAAGAATTACCCTTCATCTCCAAATACCAGCAAGGTGAAGAGACCACTCATCCTCCCTTATCATGGTTCAGGATAAAGGGATGCTGGTGAGAATTTCCTACTACAGTTTTATGTCTGGAGAGCCAGAGCAGAAAAATCTCTATGAATGCTAATTATCAGTTTTATTCCAGAGGTCTTCCATTCTGCTAAATCAGAGGAAGAGAAACAGGCTACCCAGTTTTCTCAACCTTGAGTGAACCTTAGTAATTACTGAAAAATAAGCTATAATCCCCTCAGTGATTTGTTAATAGCATTGAGATATTTGCTGGGCCCACATCCAAGATCATTCTGCAGGAGTGGACCTCTAAATATCCAATTTAGGTATTTTTTACAAATAGGCAAACCTCCACTGGGTTTAGCTTTGCCAATCTCTTGTTGCAGCTCTACAACTGCATGAAGGCACTAAATCTGTGGTCTGGTCTTGGACCCTCCAGAAGGGGCAAGAAGTCAGATTTTCTTTTGAAAATCTGTTCCAAATACCTCTTTCTAGTCATTTAAAGAAGTCCACTTGTTCAATTATTTGTCTTTAGTCTGGCTGGCGTGTCAGAAGAACCAGTGTCTGCAGCCTGTAACAAAATATGCATATATAGCCGCAAGGGAAACCACAACAACTTTCCAGGTCACTGCTTGGAGCCTATCCTCAACAGGTCAAGGCAAGAGTGCAGGCTGCTGCCTGTAGAAAAGCTGTGGTGTTGCATGGAAATATGGGAGTCAATATTCTGGTTTCCACGGAATAAAAGACAGAGCATTTCCCCACATCCCAGAGAGCACAGCGAAGTCAGGACCTTAAATCAGGAGTTCTGTCTCGATCTCATGCTTTTACATGGAACTACATCTCTCTTATTTCTAAGACTAGATAAACTAGATCATCCAAAAACCAATCCGTGTTGTACTCATGAAATGTAACCAAACCCTCCTTTAGAGCCAAGGGATTTCTACAGAAGTCTCAAGTGTTTCCCACAGGTGCAATCGCCCGGACAAGTGTAAAGCCCAGAGGAAGAATCTGAGGAGTATTCGCATACTTTGGAACAGAGACTGACCCCAGCTGCCACGGCTGGGGCTCCAAACCCTACTGGAAGCCTCTGGCTCCATCTAGAGACGAGCCACTGGAGCTGCAGTCCTGGAATTCCAGGTACAATGCACAGGGAAAGGAGGAAAACACGAAAAACACCACGACTACCTTGGGCACTCTCTTTTTACCGTGCTGGGGGAGATAAGGATGGCCCGGGATGTGTCACCTAAACACTGCACCACCCACGAGCTGTCAAACCCAAACCAAAAGCTTTACAGTGCTGAATATGCTGGAAAGAAGTCAAATTACATTATCAGAAAAGAGCATTCCTTGCCATTCCTTGCTGTCACTGGTGGAATGCTCTACAACAAACAAGCGTTTTATTGAACAGATCTTATCCAGTTATGGGGAAAGGATGATTTGCTTCACATACATCTGCTGTGCTATTCCTGGGTTTTAAAAGAGCAGCATAAACAAAGCACACTAAACATTTTTTTTCTGAATAAACAGGAAAAAACAGTATCAATATACCCAGTCACGGTACAAGAAAGACCCACCATAGCTATGCAGTTTGTTCTGCTTACATAAGGAAGTCAAAACTACGTGCCTGTAGGAAGCTCATTCATGGCACTGGAAAACGGTTGGAGGAGAAAGGAAAAAAATACAACTAAACTCAAAGCAATTATTTCCAGTGGTGGGAAAGTACCATAGTACTGTAGAACAAATTTAACATGAATGCAGAGTTCACCTTTCCAAGGCTTATTTGCTCATTTAGGTAAATCCTCCATATTTTACCTCTACATCCTGCTTGTTGGCCAACACCAGAATGGGAACCCCTTCCAGAGCTTCACTGGTAATCATCTTCTCTACAAAGGACAGAAACAAAACCAGGTTTAGCCAGTTCTGGAAGCTGTACAAATGCCTGGCACAGATTATCTGGACAGAGGGATGAAGCCAGAGGCTCTTTCTTGCATTACAGTTTCATCTGATACAACCTTTCAGGTCTGTTTTGTTCACACTGTACTCACCAAAAGCTCTTTTGGACTCAGAGAGCCTCTCCTCATCAGTGGAGTCAATAACATAAATCACCCCGTGAGATTCAGCATAGTACTGGAAGGAGAACACAGATACTGGTGTCAATCCCCTGGGATCACTTGTTCTTCTTCCTGATTTTATTTTAATTTGGTACAGTTTTGGTACATGTGGAGGAGATCAAACAGCTAGATCCAGTTGTATCTACAGTGTGCCTGCAGGAATGGAGGCACACAGCATGTGCTGCCTGTTCTGTCTGCAGGCCTGAGCAACACACCAGGGGGAAAAGCTCACCTGTGTCCCCCCACATCTTATCACTATGGCACAACCCCGGATCGGGTTGGTAATTGCTGTCTGTAACCAATAATGCAAATGTTAAGCACAGAAGTAGTGGAATCTCTGGAAAACTGTTAATGCTAACTACTGGGGTTATCAATAAGCCTGTGTGATTACCAAATGATCGTAGTGGTTCAGTTCTAAAAGGGACAAAACCACTTCTAAAAGAAATCATGGAATCACAGAATGGTTTGTGTTGGAAGGGGCCAACCATCTCATTCCAGCCCTCTGCCATGAGCAGGGACAGCTCCCACTGGACCAGGCTGATCAGAGCTCCATCCACCCTGGCTTTGAATGCTTCCAGGGATGGGGCAGCCACAGCTTCTCTGGGCGAATTGTATAAATCAAATAAAACAAAACCACATCTCCAACCTTGTCCCAAAGTGACTGCAGTTCCTCCTGCCCACCGAGGTCCCAGAACATCAGCCGAGTTTTGCCAACATCAATAGTTCCAACTAGAGGGAAGGAAGAAAGGATAATCCAATGAAAACTACAGGTGCAGAGACATCTGCACACCCACTCAGAAATCTGGGGTGGGACAGGCTTGTAGGGGAACAAATCACAGGCAGAAGCTATTTGCAACAACAGAGCAAAACCTGCACGGAGTGATCACAAAAACAGAGCAGTATCAGTGCAAATAATTCCAGAATTGGGCCAAGGAATGAACCCTGGGGAAATATAGTTTAAGGATAGCACTGAAATACGACACCTGGAGGTTTAATACTTCAAGAGCTTTTCCTCCTGAGCTAAGAAAGTCTATTTTAATTCTCCACAAAAAGACCTGGGCAGCTGGGAGATACAATCTCTTCTTCCAGGAACTATTCTGCCCTTCTGAATTCTTAAATATTTCAAACAAAAACCAGTTGTTGTCTAACTGTGCATGAAAGCTGACAAAATTCCACGAGGAATTACTTACTGTTTAAGCCTACAGTGGTTGTGATTTTGGACAAACTCATCCCTTTGTAGTTCTTGTTAAATCGGGTTTTAGTTTGTTCAAGGAAGGTCTGAAACGGAGTAAGACAAAGCACTTTCTGTCAAACATTTTACTGGCTGGGGTAATCCCACCCCAAACCTGCCTTTTCATTTCTGCACAATCCTGCTAGAGCAGATACTGCCCTACCTAATTTTGGACAAGCCACTCTTCTTGCTCCCTATTTTAGCAAGGAAAGAAGGGATCATAGGTGATTATGGGATTACCAAAGCCTCAGCCACATCCCTGAAAGCTTGTGCTAAATACAAGTAATGAGGAAAAGTTGATTGTTTGGTGTGACATCACTCAGGACACAGCTGAAGAAGGATTGACCCTTGTTGGAAGATTTATCCCTGGAGGATGTTTAGGATTGCGTGTGCCCTCCACGGGGTGATAAACAGCACTTACAGTTTTACCAGCATTGTCCAAACCCAGGATGAGGACACAGTACTCATCCCTCTGGAACATGTATTTATAGAGCCCCGACAGCAGCGTATACATCCTGCTCCTGCAACAAATGCCAGGAAATCATTAACAAACACATCGCTCCCAAAGGCCTCTCATGCCACAACGCGAGCTTTTCCCAATGCCAGACAGAAAAATGGTGTTACTCTTTTATCAGTAACTCTCACATTTAGGCAATCCCAGGAAAAATCACAGATCTAAGAGAGATCATGAAAATAGCTCAAGATCGAATTTAGGGTTTAAAGGGGAGCTGAGGAAGGACTTGAGTACCTCTTGCAGGAAACATAAGACCCACAGAAAATGAAGCGAACTTCATACAAATACAAAGAACAGGTATTTTGAGCAAGAATATACAAGAGCTCACACCGGGGTTTTTTGGTGCTGGATTTGCACACACCAGGCAGAGCAGCTTTGCTGGGATGCAGGAAGCACTGGCACCGAGTGCTGCAGCTGACTCACATGCCATTGCAACAACTCTTCTGCTCAAACACAGATAAAGGGAACCCCGAGGCAGAGCCTGTGAGAGGCAGCTGCCTCTAAGCAAGTGCGTGGTTAAATAACCACTTTGAAGTCAAACACCACTACCTAAAGGGAAATAAAAGTGTTCCAAAGCAGGAATCGGGGGTTTCACGGTAAGGGAGGACAGGGCACCAAAGGGCTAGGGGCGTCAAACGCACAGGTACCGGAGCCACCGTTCGCCTCCAGCTGTGCGAAAACGGATGAGGTCTTCCGTCCCGCGGGGGAGCAGCCGGGCCCCGGCTGGGGGGAACCCCGGCCCGCTCCCCTTTCGGGACAGCGGCTGATCCGGGGCGCGCCCGACCGCCGGACTGCTCCTCCCTGACCCGGGAGATCCTCCCGGACACAAGAGATCCCGCCAGATCCAGAAGATCAGGGAGATCCGGCCCTTCTCTTCCCTTCCCTTCCCTGCCACAGCCGGTGGCGGCTGAAGGGGAACACCGGCCCTACCGCCATTTCCCCCTGACGGCCCAGCGCCACGTCCCGGCCCAGCGACAGGTCCCGGCCCAAGCTCCCGAACGCAGCGGAGGAGGAAAAGAGCCCCGAGCCCGAGGTCCGCGGCCCCTCACCTGGCTCTGCTGCCGCTGTCAGCGTCGGAGCCGGAGCCGCCTCTCACGACTCCCCAGCGCCACCGGCCGCCGCCATTCCCCGCCGGGGCTCTGGGAAATGTAGTCCTGTAGCCGCTGCCATAGTGGCACAGAGAGGGCCTGTGGACTACAACTCCCCGAATGCCCAGCGCCGCCGGCCTCCCGAGGACCTGGAATGCCGAGCGGGTGACGCGTTGGCCAGGGCAGCCGGAAGTGGGGGCCCTGCGGCCGGAAGAGGGGGTGTCATGGCGGGTGTCATGGAGGCGGCTCGCAGGGGCCGGCGCGGCTGAGGGCGCAGTGGGGCCGCCGAGGTGGCGGCGGCGGCTCCTCAGGGAGATGCTGCAGCCCTGGGGCTGAGGGAGCGCCCTGGCTGCGGGAGGAGCGGTACCGTGCGCGGGCCCGGTGGGCTAGAGTGGACTCCGTGGCGGGGGAGGGCAGGGCCAGGCCCGGCCTCTCCTCGGACTCTCCCGTCGCCTCTTGCCGCCTGTTTCCAGCAGGAGCATCGCCCTGGTGATTTCCGAGGGAAGGAGCCGGACGGCGGGTAGATGTCGCTTCTGCGGGCGAGGACTGGTTATCCAAAAGTGCTTGAGTAGACTCTGAATGTGTTTTGGGTTCGTGGAGAGGACGCGGGCAAACGCGCCTTTCGTGTGCTGAGAATGGATGAAGAGAGCCTGGAAGCGGCGATCCAGACCTACAACGCCCAGCTGGAGCAGGTGGAGCTGGCGCTGGGGGCGGGCCAGGACCCATCGCAGCAGACGGACCTGATCCAGCTGCAGGAGGATTTGAAGCAGCTGATAGAACTGACCGAGTCGAGCCTGGTGGCTGTGAAAAAGAGCAAACTTCTGGCCACTTTGGACACAGATGCCTCCTCCTCCCCAGCAGGTCTCCCAGGGCAGGGTTCCCACCTGGAGAGCTCTGCCCAAGATGAGGAATACGCTGCTTTTAAGGAAGCCATTGCTGGGCTTGGGACAGATGAGCCTCCAGCTGATGACAACAAGAAGATCTCTTCAGAGAGAGAGGGAGAAACTGGGGATAAAACCAAATCAAAGTGCAGTGACGAGGAGGAGGAGTCTGAGAGAGAGGAGGAGGAGGAGGAGGAATTGAGTGGGATGAAGGTTAAAGCCCCCTACTACAGCTCCTGGGGGACCCTGGAGTACCACAATGCCATGATTGTGGGGACAGAGGAGCTGGAGGATGGCAGTGCAGGGGTCAGGGTGCTCTATCTGTACCCCACCCACAAGTCCCTGAAGCCGTGCCCGTTCTTCCTGGATGACAAGTGCAGATTTAAGGAGAACTGTCGGTAAAGAGAGAGGGGTGGGAGGGGCCTTGTCATTCAGAGGGATAATTCTCCTCCTAAAGTGTCCTGTGTGGCTTTTTCACCCAGGGAAATTGTGCCTTAATGTTTTTAAAATGCGTTGTGGTGAGCAGTGGCATCAGTTTGGCTGTTTTCTGTAGCTAATGCACAGATGAAGTGGAAAATCCCATGGGAAAGCTGCAAAGATGTTACATAACTGAGTGGATAAATTAACAACTGATGAAGTATTCTAAAATAAAACACCCAGGCCTGTTGATAGTGCACACGTTCCAGTTGCACAGGGAGGTTGTTTAGGCTCTATTTTTGGGGATCTTCACCAGGATCTCAGTGGTCTGTGAAGGTGCTGGGCTCGAGCCCTGCCTGTCTCTGATCCTGTTTATCCCCAAAGCCATGAGCTTTTTAACTGGATGTGTCACTAGCAAGGAAGTTTAATTCTCTGGGGTGGGATGCATTCCTTGCTCCATGACATAAATAAGATGTTTAAGGTGAAACATGAACAACTTTATAATTGCAACAGCACCTGGTCAAACTTCCCTAATTATGGTGAAGATTCCTCGCCGCTGCGCGTTGTGTGCATTTCCTTTGAGGAGGGAAGGGATTTTCCTTTGAAGACTCCTGTTCCTCCTTCCCTGCAGGTTCTCCCATGGTCAGGTGGTGTCCGTGGAGGAGCTGCAGCCGTTCCAGGAGCCCGACCTGAGCAGTCTGGGGGTGGGCTCAGCCTGCCTGGCCAAGCACAGTGATGGCATCTGGTACACGGCCAGAATCACCGGTGAGGGGGGACGGGGGCTTTCCCGGGGTCCGGGGGGAAGGTGGAGGCTGAGGTTTACGTGGATCTAAAACTTGGTTGTTGTGGATGGCAACAGAAACGTAACACTGTGGCTGCAGCCCTGAAACAAAATAGTAGCTGAGGAAACAGTCTGAGTTTTGTCAGGCTAGAGGAGGGAATTGGCTGGGAAACAGGAGATAAAAAGAGCAGGAGTGTGGAAAGGAAATGGCTACGAGGTCATTAACTGCTCCAGGGAAGAGGGAGGTACTGCAGGAATTTACATGTATATTAGGTGAGAATTGCACTAATCTGCTCTTGTTTAAACAAAACCCGGGGGAGCTGGCCCTGCCCAGCCGCTACTGATAGAGGCTTCCCTATGTCCTGGGAAGAGGGAGGGTTTATTCTCTCTTTTCATCTTTCTTTTAACTGTTATTAAGTCAGAAGGGAGCAAGTCTAACTTCTTTTTAATTCTATTTCTCAGTCCGTCTTTCTTGATTTGTAGGAATAAACTTTTGGGTATCAACATAGGCATTGTGGAAATAGCTTTTTATTGCAGTGGGTGCTTCTCCTTCCCAGACAGAAATAAAAATCACAAATAAACCCAGATTTTTTTAGAACTGTTCCTTAGGCCTCCCCCCTGTCCCATGTTGTGCTGCTGGAGCTGTCTCTGGTTTAGGTCCCTGTGTGCTGGGCACTGACTGGAGCTCCTGTCCTTGCTGTTCCCTCTGTAGATGTGGACAGTGGTTACTACACGGTGAAATTTGACTCCCTGCTCCTCAAGGAGGCCGTGGTGGAAGGGGACAGTGTCATTCCCCCCCTGAGAAGTGAGGATGCTGCTGAATCTGGCGAGTCTGATGAGGACAGTGTGGATGGTTCTGGTTATGCCAAAGGTAAGGGAGTAGGAAGGGTCTGAGCAAAAGTGACTTGGGATTTTGTCCTGCTTTTCTCTGGGACTGCTTGAGAGAGCTAGAGCTCTCACTCTGAGTGTCTCACCTCTGATGAAAGAGCATTGATCTCTTTATGTGTTCCTGAAAGATTGAGAACAGTAATTGGCTGTTACGCTATAACTGCAAACTAAAATCTTTGTTTAATGCAGATCCCTGGGCTAATGAAGGCTGGAGGTTTCCATGGAAACTTCCCACACGTGGAAGAAGAGGGTGTGATATTTTAGAGTTCCAAGCTCTGAGCCTGTTTCTTACTTGTCTGGCTGAGCTGAGTTAATAAGTGAATCAGATTTTCTCATCCCTGGGAGCTCCATGACCCAGGAGTGTGAGACCCAAGGAAATGGGAGTGTTGGGTCCTTCCAGTGCTTCGATGAGGCTGCAGGAACAACCATGCCCTGTTTTACTGCTGAAGGGTGACACAGAGAGTGCCCAAGTGACTTCTTGGAAGTTGCACAGGCAGCACTGTCCCTCTGGTGGTGCCACAGCTGCATCACAGGGACAAAGTTGTGTCCTAGAGCTCTTTACATTTAACCTGACAGAGATTATTAGATCCTAATAACACAAAATTAACGCTGTGACCTGGAGGAGCCTCATACCAGAGACAGGAGCTGGAGGCACAGGATGGGTATTAGGTGCCAAATTCTACTCAGATGTGTACAT
Source organism: Melanocharis versteri (assembly GCA_013397845.1). NCBI lineage: Eukaryota > Metazoa > Chordata > Aves > Passeriformes > Melanocharitidae > Melanocharis > Melanocharis versteri. The sequence goes on along the minus strand of VZTG01006077.1, from coordinate 179,587 downwards.
TAGTCTGTATCACCATCCTGGAAGGAAGGAAAAGAATCATAAAAGTCCTAGGTGATTCTGCCTGGAACTGGCAGGTGATGCGTGCATTAAATCAAGTGAAATCTCTCATTTCAGTCACTCCCTGTGCAGTGTTCATAGAAGGTGACAATTCACTAGGAACTAAGTAAGGCTGGAGGAGTGACCAAATGTTTTTAGGGTTGGAGAAGTGAACTGTACTGCCCTGTGAGGGGTGCCCCACGCAGCAGCTTTATTCACAATTCCTGTTTCACTGATTCTTCTCTTCTGTGCCACAGTGATAGATTCAGGAGTTCCAGAGAACGGGGAATGGACTCCTGCGTGCAGCTCCTCTTTCGGTGGCTGGGAGGCCCATACTCGTGGCATTGGCTCCAAACTGCTTGTTCAGATGGGATATGAGTTTGGAAAAGGTAAGGGGAGAGGGTGGTCCTGGGGCTGTTAAGAAAAACCCAAGGTTTTGGATGAAGCCAGAACTTTGCTGTGCTGGAGGGCCTGTTGGCTGAGGCTCAAGCAATGTGATAGATCACAGCAGGGTTGGAGGGAGGAGGGGGGAGTTATTTCATGGAAGTACAGGCATCTGGGGCAGCAACCCCCATACGGTAATGGCAAACAGTGGAGGCACTTGGGAGCACGGTCAAGTTCATGATCAAAGCCGTGAGAACCTTGTGGAGTGTTCAAAGGCTGGAGGTGGAAGGGAGCTGATCTGCAAAGCTTCTGATGTCTGTGTTAATGCATCTCCTGGCCTGGACACAGACTTCAAAGCCTGCTGAACTCGCTGCTCCCACCCAAATTGCATCGAGCCTTGGGGGCTCTGGGAGGGCCTCTGTGTCTCCGGTTCTCCCAGAGGAACCAAACCAGTTTTAAGTAGGACCTGGCTTGAGAAACTGAGGATGTGAGGCTGAGCACAGTTTCACAGAAACCGGCCTGATGAATGGCCTCGGGCTTGGAATCACAAATCTCCTGCTGTGGAAGGCTCCTGGCCTGGCCTTTGCTGCTCCCCTTGGCTTGGACAAGAGTTCTAACTTTTGGTACCTCAAAAGCCTCTTTGCTTGTTCTAAACTCATGACTGTCAGTGTGAGCTTGTGGTGGGAGGTGACTTGGAGAGGGAATGCTGTAATCACTCAGTGTCTCTCCTCAGGCTTAGGGAAGAATGGCGAGGGCAGAGTGGAGCCAGTGCAGGCTGTGGTGCTTCCTCGAGGGAAGTCTCTGGACCAGTGTGCCGAGGTGCTTCAGAAGAAGAAGCAGGGGAAGCTGGAGCCAGGCAAATCGAGGAAATGCCGAGCAAAGGGAAGCAGCTCTGGACAGCAGGGCGGCCGTAAGGCCCCGCGCAACGTGTTTGACTTCCTGAACGAGAAACTGTGTGGGAAGAGCACTGGGGACAAGGCTGGGGGGATGGCACTGCCCCAGAGGAACAGCAAAGAGATCTACCACGCCAGCAAGAGCACCAAGAAGGCCCTGAGTGTCAGCCTCTTCCAGACCACAGAGAAGATTGAACAAACGCAGAGGGATATCAGGGGAATCCAGCAGGCCCTGGCGCGCAACGTTGGGAAGTAGGAAAACGTTCTCTTTGGGATCGAGTTCCCGGTGCTTCTGGGAGGGGTGGGCTTGAAATGAGGTGTGGGAGGAACAAGTGAAATCTATGTGGATGGCGCTTGAGGGGAAGTAGAGGAGAGAGTTTAGTGTGTGGTTCAGACCAGTGTGGACACTGGCAGATGTGTCTGGGGCCTTTTGTCTAGAATTTGGGCTGTGGCAAAGAGAGGAGCTCTCTGAGGAAAGGTGCTGGAGTCCTTCTCGTGCCCACCTCTGCAGCATTGCTGTTGAGCATCCCAGGAAGACATTCCCTAGCCCAGATAGTGCTGAGCATCAGGTTATTCCTGGCTTTCAGCAGGTCTCTTGGGCTAATCCTACAGGAAAGGGCAAACCCTCCTGAGAAGGGAACAAGCCTTTGACCTTACCATGCAGGATGACATTGCCACTGTGCTTTTTGCTTTCAGGCACAGCATTGCTGCAGCTCAGCTGGAGGAGAAGCTGGCTGATGCTCACAAGCAGCTGGGGCAGCTGCAGGCCCAGGAAGCCAGGCTGCAGCGGGAGCAGAAGAAAGCAGACACCCACAAGAAGATGACTGAGTTCTAGGTGCTGAGGAAGGTGTTGGACTGCAGGGGTTGTCCTTCTGGTGCTCCTGGCCTCAGAGCCTGGGTGAGCTGTCCTGCTCTGCTGGGCCTCAGGCTGCCTAGCCTAAAACTGGGCAAAAAAGCAGCAGTTTCTGGATGCTTCTGAGCTCTTCTGGGAGGGGGAGGAGTGCACATCCGTCCAGCCCCAAAAGCATTCAGTGAGCTGGGCCTTGGATGAGGCCTAGCTACAAGGAATACAATTCTCTTGCACACTTCTTTCCTTCGTTTTCCCTGCAGTAGCAGCTCCATCCAGAGTCTGTGGGTGCTCAGGTGATAACACTGCTGGCTACAAACCAGCTGAGGGGGCTTGGACAGCCCCACATCCTGCATCAACTGTGGCTTCTGTCTGCGGCCACCTGCCAAGCACAGGTGCAGGCAGGGTCCCGAGCACGGCTGGGTGAAAACATCAAAGGTCAAGTGCTTTAGCTGCTCTCTGCCTTCTGGTTTTCACTATGGGATTTATCTGAGAACTCCATTTTTTGGGGGGAGCAGTTCTTTGTAGGCCTAGTGTAAGGAAGAGACAAAACTGGCAGCTCAGAGATGGGAACCAGCGGCCTGGAGCATCAGATTTCAACAGTTTGACTGTGAGAGTATCCCAGGCCATGTTGTAGCCAAACTCACTGGCTTGGCATGGGAAGCTGCCTGGTTCCATAAGTAGAGTGCCATAGCTGGGGGAATAAGCCAGCAGCGTAATGGGATTCCCAAACCTCCTATCCAGAAACAGCTCCACAGGGAACCTTGTGATTTTTGCCACCATGAGTTGGGTTTTTCTGTCCAAGGTGGCTCGCTGAACACAGGTCCTTCTACTGAAAAACCTCAGGACCCAGATCCAGGTTGGACTGGGCCCTGGATGAGCACAAGGAGCAGGGTCTGTGTGTGCCCAGCGTGCAGCCCTGCAGTGGGAGAGCTTGGGGCTGGGCTGGAAGCAGGCCAGGCAAGCCAAACGCCCTTCCCTGCAACATGGAAAGTGTTTGGACAGGAAGGATGTCCTCTCCCCTTGGCTACATTCTGCGTTGGAGGTGGCCAGTCCTTGCCTCAGAGGAGATGGTGGTTTCATCATCTGGTGGGATTTCTGCATTGTAAAGGCTTTTAAAAAAAAAAATAGTTTGCAATTCATGCCAGTATCTTAAGGACACCAATTTTTTTTTTAATTTAGGGAACCAATTTCCTTTTGTTCTGTGAGTCATTTTTCTAATGAAAAGGTTCCTTTAGTGCCCCCTTTTTTATCTATCCCTAAGAACAGATTAAAAAACAAGCTATCAGCCTGGGCAGGGCTGTGCCTGCTTGCAGGGTCAGGCTGCCAAACAAACCAGAAAATCTGAGACTGGAGAAGATATGATCAGAGCTGTTCAGGTCGTGTGGGATTTCACATTGCTGCAGACACACCTCAGAAACGCAGCGAGACAGCAAAACCAAACAAGATGAACATCTTCAGGAAACCTGTGGGAGTGAGTCTGTGCTCCTGAAGAGCACCTGGATCATGCTGTGATCCGCGTGGATGTGGGAGGTGGCATGGGCTGATTGGGCACTTCGACATCCATCGATTCCAATTGGAATTGGCTGTACTGTCCTCATTGTTCTGAATTCGTGTTCTCCACACACGGGGCCCAACTCAAGGGTTTAACAAGGGCCCTTCCCTCACAAACGACTGTTTGTTTCTCACACTTGAGTGCTGAGTGGTGACAAGGATTAATGTACCCAGCTTAGCATGGGTGCTCACTGAAGTGGCCCATGACTGGAGAGCTGAGCTGGGCAGAGAAAATTTGGGGGTTTATTTTGTGCTCTGGGACTGTTTAGCATCATCCTCTCTTTAGGAACTGGGTGTATTAGCTGTGCGTCTTGGTTAAGTCGTATTTTGACCCTTCCTTGGGACCTCCACAGCCTGACTTGCCAGACTCCTGTTCCAGCATCTGCCACCTCCCACCCAGCGCAGTTTGCGTCCCTGATGAATAAAGCTGGTGTTTCTTTTTCCCCTCTCTCCTTGTAAGGCGGTGTTCATTTGCAAGGTAATGATGATGTGGGGCGCCCCGTTGTTTCCTCATATTGCCCTGAGCTCCGGGAGGAGCCGGGCGGGGAGCAGGCGCTGCAGAGGGAGCTCGTGTGTGCCGGGAGCCTGCGGAGCCCGGGAGCCGCGGCGCTTCCCTCCCCAGCTGCGAGCACAGACCCAGCCTACCCCGGGGTGAAGCCACCACCTCTGGGGCCAGGAAGCTGTGCTCTGTGTGCTCCGTGTCTGCTCACAGCCGGCTGCTCCTCAGGGAGCGGGAGAGCTCAGATCAGGATGTTGGAAATGCGTGGGAGCCCCTGATTGGGACTCGCTGTGGGATGAAAGAAATGAAGTTCTCCAGGCTGGCTGGCAAGGAAGAGAGCATGATCGGATCCCTGCGCTCCACGCTCACTGGATTTTGAGTTCCTGCAAGTAAGTGGTGGTGGCTTTCCTGCCTGGGAAACGGGGAATCTGCAGCTAAACCAGGAGGGGAAATACTTTAAAGCCTCCAGTGGATATGGAAGTCACAGTATTGTCAGAGATGCTGTTGGGGCTGGATAGACTGCACAGGCAGGATACCTGCTCTGCTCTGCTCTGGGGAGCCTCAGCTGGGTTCAGCTTTGTGAGTTGGGTTCCAAGCTGTGTCATTTCATGCTTGATGCTCTGCAGCTGGGCTTGAAAGGGAAGAAAAGGTGGTGGAACTTGGCAGTGCTGCTGGGATCCCATGGGTGCAGGCTGAGTGGGAGCTGATTGCTTTTGTGATGAATGACTTCAGTTCAGAGGTGTGTGGCATTGTGGAAATTTCCAGTTGTGTTGTGGGGACGGGGACAGGAGTAGTGCTGGTGTGTGCAGTGGGGAAGTGCTGAGCTCCTGACTGGGTGAAGAGGGTTGAGAATGTGGTCACTGAAATGGTGTCTTCTGTAAACCTAAGATGATGTACAAGTAGTGCATTTGTGGCAAAGAAAACCACTGTGGCAGGCAGATGGCTCTTGAGAAGACACATCTCCTTAATACACTGATCCTGTAGTTTGGAATCTGGCTTCCCATAACAGCAGCTCCAAGCTCTCCGCTGGTCTCCTGCTGTGGGTCAGCTCTGCAGAAAACCTCTTGAGCTGGTTCTCGTCTTAGAAGAGCATTTGTCTGCCCAAGCAAACGTTCACAACCAGGGAAGGGCAGGAAGAAAGAAAAGTGCTGAAATGGTGTCAGCCTCGAGCAGGGCCCTGTGGTGTGGGCAGACAGTCATTCACCCAAAGGTTTTAAAGTCATATTTTCTCAAAAGCCACTCCATCACGTGAGCAGCAATCAGAACTGCAGCTAGAAGCGTGCATCCAACTTTTTGGACATTTGGGTCTGGCATTTAGAAGTATGGTTGGCACTTTCTAGATGAAAAGCCTCTGGAGGTGTTTGACCATGAAATCTCATTACAGAGGTGAGCGAAGTGGATGAGATCTCATGCCTGCTTTTTTGAAATAGTCTGAAAATTCACTAATTGCACCCCATGGTCCAGGGCAGATTCAGTGTTGTGACTAACTGTAAACAGAGCTTTCACTTTGTGTAATTGAAAAGAAAAAAATCCATCTACTTCTGCTTCTTGGGCCTTTTTTGAAGCACAACTCCCTGGGGTACCTGAGCAGAGTTTGCTGCAGCTGTGTGCACAGTTGCTGATGGAAATCAGCTCAGATTGCTCCTCCTGGTTTCGTGCAAATAGGCTTTGAGTAGCTTCGCAGACTTTTTTCTTGCCACCCTGCACTGAACACGGTGTGGTTTTATCTGGGGAGATGAATCAGAGGCCAGGCAGAATCATCACCAGCAGCAGCACTTGGTTTTGCAGTGAATTTAATCTTGCTTTCATGAAGCCCAGATGAGGAACTTGCACCTTTTGTAGGACTCACAAAAAACTTCCACGTCCTGGAGTAGCAACCCATCTGCCTTTAGGGTGCCTGTGCTCGGGTGTCACACGCAGAGGGGAGCGATCCCTGCTCAGAGGACTGTGGGTGTTGCACGTACGCAACAGCTGTGACCGCCATCGTCTTCAAAGCCACCTCAGCTGGCAGGGCCAGCGCCTTACGAAACGCTGTCTGCTGAGTCTCCTGCCCCGGGGAGCAGCCCCAGGACTGGGAGATCGATCACTTTATTGGCAGGAAATTCGGGTGTAGGTTTCAGAAGGTCTGGCTGAGACTTTGCCTTGCAAAGCTGCTCAGTCCTACCTGAGCACCTTCAGTCAGGCACTGGGTTCTGCTGGCAAATCTGTGATTTTGGGAGACCCAACGTGTTGTCCCAAGAAGTGGCTTCTCCCAGTCACTGCTGAGCCTGAACACTGAGGAGCACGCACTGCAGTTTCACTGGTCAGAAATCCTGGGGCAACCATCGACCTGCTCTACAGAAAGTAGGTCAGAAGAATTTCTCTGCATTCATTTCTGCTCAAGAAAGTCTCTCCCTTCAATCTTCAGAATTCAAGGATAGAAAATCCCCCTGCTGTGGGATAAGCTGCCCCGCGTGTGCCTGCCTCAGCATGCTGAAAGCTCCCACCTCAATTCCAGTATCACACCAGCTCCCAGCTGTCGAACCTCGTTAGAACTTTGTCCGCTCAACTCCAGAGCCTGCTCAGCTCTGCCCTGCTCCTGCGGCCCATGATTCCATCACTCTAATGAGCTGAACGAGACCAGCGAGGAGCTCCAGGCTCTGTCTAACGCACCAGCCCTGTTGCAGGTAATCCGAATAATTAATGGATGCTCAGACAGAAAAGCTGTGTTGTCTAATTAAAACGTGGTTGGAAAGGGAACAGCCTCCCCTTCCCAGCTCTGATCTAAGCCAGTCTGTCCAGCCTGGTTAGTCCTTAAAACCTCTCTGTCTCACTTTCTACCTTGAAATAATTGCTCTCCAGGGTTCATGCTTCAGTCAGGGCAGTTTCCAAAGGCATGCCTTCCAAAGGAAGTTCTTAGATAAAAGGGTGCTCTCAGATAAAAGGGTGCTGCAAATGGGCAGAGACCTGCTGGTTATTGGGGTAAAAATGTGCCAAAGAATCTGCTGTGTGACCCGGGGTGCAGGGGAGAGCGGAGCTCCTGTGGGTCTGCAGTAGCTTCTGAGATTTGTGCGAGGCAGGGTGGCTTCTCACCAGGGCTCATCTGGGCTTTGTCATCCGGATGAAGGTACGCAAGAGGGTGAGTAAGAGGTGCTCGGCATGTCCCACCAGATCTCTGGGTCCCCATCCGTGCTGGTGGAAGCTGTCCTGCCCAGCTCTGCCCAGGGACCCTACTGCTGGCCCCAGGGACCCTACTGCTGGCCTCATCTGGATCAGCTACCGTGGCTTCTTGGAGCTGTGCTTTACTCCAGGAACTGCCTCCGTCTCCTTTCGGATCAGGCATTTCCTGGGTGCTGGTGCCAGGCCAGCCTCTTTTAGTAGAGCAGGGTGCACAGAGCTGAGCTGAGCTGTGCAGAGCTGGGAGCCGCAGCCGCCGTCGACGCTGGTGCAGGTGAAGGGGTGTCAGCTTTTACTTTGGGTTTGCAGCATGCTGGTGGTGGAGCAGGGACGGGGATGGTGGCGTGGGGATGATGGGACAGGGGTCACCAAAAGCCTCCTGGGGAAGGCGGTGATCCTGACAGGCTGGGGAGCATCTGTGCTTTGTGTCGGGCTCCCCAGCACCTTCCTGCCCCTGCACCGCCTGCTCTGGCTCTGCCGCTGCCGCAGTTTGCAGGGGATGACTTCTGCCTCGAGGAAGGCACAGGGACAAGGGCTGGATTTGGGCAAGGCACGGCTTTAGGCAGAGGAAAGGGGTGGGAAGATTGGGTGTTTTCTGCTTTGGCGTCACAGCAGGGAGCGGCTGCAGACCTGGGGTTGTGGTGGCACAGGGAATGTGGGGTCTATGTGAATTCCCTGTGTGAATTCTGTGTGAAACTCCCTGTGAGGAGCGTGTCCTGATGCATTCTGATGAGCCTGGGTCATGAGGAGGGAGAGGAAGGAGAGGCTGAAGCTCACCCTGTTTCCAGGAAATTGAGTCATCCTCCCTGTCCTTTCTGGCCTCCCCTGTGCTCAGGAGCGGTGTCACCCCCATCCCACAGCCCGGGGCGGTGTCCCGTTGTCTGCAGAAAGCACTCTGTCATTTTTAGGATGTCTCCAGAGGGTTTTCGGGGCCCCTAGGCATCTCCTTTTCACCATTTCAGCGGCAAGTTGTAAGCTTGAATCCCGCTGGTTTTGTTGAAATGCTTTTTTCAAAAGGAACCAAAATCTGAAGTTTTCCTCGGTGGTGGCAGAGCACCCACGGCCAAGTGTCCACGCTGTGCTGGGCGCTGGGGGTGTTATGGTGACCCTGGGGAGGGCAGTCACTGGCCAGAAAATGGGACACCCGGTGAAATGTCCCCGTCCAGAGCATCCAGAGAGACCCCTTGCTGGGGGACTGTGCTGCAGGGGTCCCTCAGGCCCTGGGGGTGGTAGAGCACCATTTCACGCCATGATGAGCCCAGCAGCTCCTGGCTGAACCCCAACTCCTGTTCTCTCTCCCCAGAACTCAGCCCTGCGGCGGTGTTGGAAGCAGCTCCCCCATGGCTGCAGCCAGCGGCGAGGGGACAGCGGGGACCCGGCTCCTGCCGGCCGGCACTGCCCTGGCCCTGCTCGGTGGCCTGCTCTACCTGGGCGCCCTGTGCGCTGCCTGCAAACGGTACGTGCTGCCCACGGCTCCTCTCCTTCCCCTGCTGGGGCTGGGGATCCCTCGGTGGCATTTGGTGGCTGCATGCGAGGACTTTGTGCGCACCCATCCTGAGCTGGGACTGCTGGGATCTGCTGCTCTGCTCACCCCAAACCCCCACCTGCGTCCCAGGGCAGCTCTACCTGGCTTGATCCTGCATCCCTGTGCATCCCAGCCCCCGGGACGCCCCCTACACCCAAAAACCTTGGAGTAGCGGCCCAGAGAGGGCTGAGCTGTGAGTGGGTTGGGCAGTGCCGGGGCAATGCCGAGGGTGGTGCCAGTGGTGCCCTGCACAGCTCAGTGGGGTGCAGGATGCGATCGTGGTGTCCCCAGCCAGCACAGACCCTGCTGTGGGGCCGAGCAGGGATGTGGGTTTTGGGAGAGCCGAGCAGGGATGTGGGTTTTGGGAGTGCCACGCTGGGGACCCGGGGCACCTGCTCCTCACCCCTGGCTTTGCCATCTGCCTTGGGCTCAGCCGCACTTCTCCCTGCAGGAAGGGCAGGAAGAAGGTTGCTCCGGATGGGGTGAAGCTCGTGGATGAGGTGAGAGCACATTAGCGGGGCAGGATCAGCCCTGGGGGGTGGTCTGGGCTGTCAGCCCAGCCTGAGGGTGTGTGCTCCCCCACGGCAGGCCCTGCTCCGCCAGACGCAGCTGCGGTCACTCAGCAAGTCGGACACGAAGCTGCATGAGCTGTACCGGGTGAAGGTCAGAGGCGATGGTGAGTGGCCGTGGAGCTGGGGGAGCCCAAGGGGCTGGTGGCCCTTGGCAACTGCCTGCAGTCCCCATGCTGCCCAGAGAGTACATCAGGTCACGGACTAACGTGCCGCGGTGCTGACACTGTGCTGGCACAGGGGCTGGTGCCTGTTGCACCCCCTCATTTCCTCTTCTCTCCCACAGTCCAGCGTCCGGCCAGCCTGGATCTCCCCTGTCCCGCGGCCCCTGGAGGCGAATCCCTGCACAGCTCCGGCCTCCTGCACCGGGAGCTGCCCCAGATCCCCGTCCCTGAGCCCCCTGCAGCCCCCCCAGCCCCCGACCAGACCTACTCCAACCTGCTCTTCACCCCGCTGCGGAAACCAGCGCCAGACACTGTCTACGAGTGCCTGGCAGTGGGGGGGGAGGACACCCCGGTGTCCCCCACGCCCACTGGCACCCAGGTGTCCCCTCCAAGGGCCGTGCATGGGGCGGCCGATTACGCCCGTGTCCATAAAGTGAAGAAGACGGTGTCGGTGGAGGTGCAGGATGGGGCTGCGGCAGGACCCCCTGGAGCACAGCACTGCTGGGATGGTGCAGGCAATGCCCCCCAGGCCAAGGTACGACTCTGGGGGGCTGCAGGGATGGGGCACATGGGGGGTCATTCAATTCCCTGTCTCCCTGTAGTGCCCGTGTTTGGAGCAGGGTGTGAGTTAGGATCCACTGCCAGGATCCTCCTGGGGGGCTGTCAGATGGGGGGGGGAAAATCATGAGGATTTGCAGGGATTGCCCCCAAACCTCCAGCCAAAAAAAAATTCCTTTTGCAGCTGGAAGAGATGTACTCAACGGTGTGCAAAGCCACCAAGAAGAAATCCCAGGTCCCTGCATCAACCCCGAGGGCCGTGAAGGAGGCAGGTTCTGGGTGGCTGCCCCCCCACCAGCAGGAGGGGGCCCCGGCAGCGCCAGGCCCCCCTGACCCCTGTTATGAGTCCATCAATGATAGGGCGTGGACTGCTCAGGGCCGTGGCCCCGACCCTGACTATGAGGCTGTGGACATTAACTGGAAGAAGGCAGCGAAACGGGACAAGCCAGGGAAGCCCTGTGTCCCCGAGAACCTGTACGAGAGTGTTGTGGACATTTGGGCAGGGGAGCCCCGGAAATCCTCTGCCCGGACGGCGGCCAACGGGCTGGAGGTTTACATCACCAACCTATAGCCCCCTGGGAGCAGGGGCAGTGCCACGGGGGTGTCCCACCTGGCTGGACACTCTCGGGTGCCAAGGGACAGGTGCCAGCAGCCCTGTGCCCCCCAGAGTGGCTGCGTCCCTGCACACACTCTGTAAATATTTTCTGTTTCTTTTCTGTGAGTGTCCTTGTCCCATCCCAGCCCAGCTGGTGCCAGCAGGTTGATGGTGGGACGTCCCAAGATGGGCAGTTTGGGGGTGCTGGGTGCTGTGTGGGAGCCCGTGAGACAGGGCTGGCACCAGGATGGGAACAGGGTGGGGACCAGTCATGTTTTGGGGCAGGGGAGTGACGGGGCTGCAGTCAGCCCCATGCCTTGGGCTGCAGGGTCAGACCCTCATCAGGAGGTTTCTGCCATGACTGAGGGTCTCTGTCCTCCTCACACTGCCTGGGGGAGACCAGGGCCCCCTGCAGCCCCCAGGAAGCGCTGAGAAGCTTTGCTCCCATCACAGAATGTCCCTTGTCGTGGGGAGATGGGGTCAGTCCTGTGCATTCATGGAATTATAAAATATCCTGAGTTGGAAAGGACCCACAAGGGATCATCGAGTCCAACTCCTGACCCTGCACAGGACAACAGAGAATTTTCACTGGTGTGGGCTGTGGGCTCTGCTCCACCCTCCATTCCCACCCTTTCAGACCCGTGCGAGGGTGTCTCCATGGGCAGTCCCCTCCCAAACACCATTAAAAGGCTGAGAGAAGGTTTACACTCTTAAACTGAGTCCAAATCCCTGGTTCTGGGGGCTGCTGCTGCTGCTGCAACTGGTGCGGGGAGAGCAGCTTTGAGCGCAGTGTGTCTGTGAGTGCACCCGCCCTGGATGGGTGGTTTGGCACCTCCGAAATGGGGGCACACAGCCACCAAGAGCTGCTGAACGGGGTGATCTGTGCCAGAGCAGAGCTTTGCACAGGGCTGGCGTAGAAGCCAGGGTCTGTTTACCCAGCACCTGCTTCCTGCTCACCTCCCCACCACTGCTGTGGGTCCTGCAGCCTCCATGTGCCAAAAAAGCTTGGGTGACCCTCAGACCCCAAGGGCTTAACCTTCCCTCCTCTCCTCCCCCGGGGAGTTGCACACCCGTGCCCCAAGGGACGCTGTGGCGAGGCAACGACGGTGGCCCTGGTCACATGGCCACCAGCTGGCCAGCGGCTGCCGGAGCTCGTGGCACGATGGCCCGGGGCTCGCTGGAGCCGGGTGGACGCTGGAGCCCCCGTGCCGTGCCGTGCCGTGCCGTGCCGTGCCGTGCCGTGCCGTGCCGTGCCAGGCTGCGCGGCAGGAAGCGACGCGCCTTCCCTCAGCAGCGTTGCCCCTGCACCGCGGCAGGTGAAGAGATTAAAACCGAGAACGCGGCGCTCAGCAAACCCCGCTGAAGGCGTTAGAGCTGGAGGCACCCCAGGCGTCGTCAGCCCCGCGCTCGACGCCAAACCACAGCCGCCCTCGAGAGCTTCTCCCATCCCCCTGCGAGATAAGGGCGCTGATAGAACGCGGCTGGTGCCGCGCTCTTCCTGCTGCCAGTCGCGCCGCAACGACGCGTGGGCTCCCCCCTGCTCCCCTTCTCCATCATCCCACCCCACATGGCTGGGTCCCTCCTGCACCACCTGAACCCCTGGGAGCTGTTTTGGGCTGTGTTGCCAGGCACAGGAGCATCACTTCCGTGTGGGGTCAGCGTGGCATCGCTCCGGTCCCTGCGCTGCCCGTGGGCTGGGGTGTGGGCACCACTGTGCCACCTCCCCGGGGAAAGGCAGGCTTGGAATGGCACCAGCCAAGGGAAAGCTCCTGCTGTGGCGGAGCTGAGGTGGCCAAATTTGGCCTTCAATTTGCCCCAGCAGCAGCAGAAGCCGTGCAGGGCTGCCCGCATGCCCATAATTCCTGTGGGACTTGGGAGAGCCGGGCTCAAATAAGAGAACAACTGCCCAGTCCTCAGGGCGATGGAAAATGTGCCTGGAGCCCTGGGGATGGAGGCTCGAAATCTGGGTGGTGGATGAAGGATCCATCCCAAAACATCACTTGGAGTCTCAGGAAGGTCGGGGTTGGGGTCAGAGCCAGGGGAGAGGGTAGGGCTGGGAGTACCCCGCCTCAGCCCCGGGGACAGACGCGTGCGGGGCTCTCTGTCACGCTGCGAGGGGACGGTGCCGCGAGGGACGGTGCTGAACGGCGCCGTTCCCACAAGAGGGAGCGAGCAGGATCCCAGCGAGGAGGCTGAGCGGGGCTGCACGTCCTGTAGTCCCGCACTCTGTAGGATGTAGCGCGGTGTGGCAAGGCGCATCATACACGGCACGGTGTGACACCTGCACGGTGTGACACCTGCATGGTGCGACACCCGCACGGTGTGACACCCGCACGGTGTGACACCCTGCCGGCGCTGTACGGGGCTCTGCACTACAGAGATCCGCACCCCTTTAGGTCCCCGCTCCCCGTACGGCTCCGCAGCCCGCGCAGCTCTGCGGCTGTACGGCAGCACAGGGCTCTCCACCCAAACCTGCCCCACACCTGAACAGCTCCGCTCCCCGGCCCCACATCCCTGAAGCTCACACCCGTGCGGCCCCGTCCCCCGGCAGCTCTGCACCCCCGGCAGGCAGCCAGGGGACACGGGCAGTGCGGGCACGGCCCCGGCTCCCTCCGCAAGACCACCCGGGCGAGGGGCACCGCAGCCCAGTCCGCAGCCAACCCCTGGCAAGGACGTCCAGGTACCTCGGGGGGATCTCCCGGGGACGGTGATTCTTGGGGGTGTCCTGTGCAGGGCCAGGAGTTGGACTAAATGATCCGTGCACGCCTCTCCCAACTCAGGAGGTGCAATGACCACGGTTTTAATTTGGGGTGCCACCCTGCCGAGCCCCGCTGCCCGGGCCGGGGGTCGGGCTGCTGGCACCCTGTGCAAGGGCGGGCGGCACTCGTGGAGTTGCACAACACCGAATGGAGCTGCCGGAGCCTCCAGCTCTGCGCTTCGGCCGCCGTTAACCATTAAACCAGAGCGGGGGCGGCCGCGGAGCCTCCCCCGGGCCCCACGGGCTCCTCCAGGGCTGCGCTAACGGGGGCTGCGGGATCGGACACGCCAGGGACGGGACAGGATGGAGGATAAAGGCTGCTCTGGCTGTGCTCCTCCTCCCGTGCTCCCCGGGGGGGGTCCCGGTTCCCGGGGGACACTGCCCTTCACCCGGCTGGTCCCCAGTTCCTGTGGCGTGCCGGGAGACCCCGCGGGCGGCCGTGCCGGGGTGACACCCGGCGCTTGGCCGGGTTCGTGGGGGCTTTCCCGGTTTGCTGCTTTTTCCACTCTTAGGAAATCACCTGGGCTTGGCGCAGGGTGGAAGCGGCACCTCCAGCCCCCCCTCCACCAGAGCAGGGAACATGGGGTAGCCAAGCACCCCGGGAGCCAAGCTGGGAACATCGCCTCCCCAGGCAAGGGATCCCCGGGATGCCGCCCCAGCAACCCCACAGCCCCCGAGCCACGGGAATCAGCCGTGTCAGCCAGCCCGGGGGGCCAGGCGGGGGGGGGCCAGGCGGGAGCCGAC